>JARQAD010000002.1:32270471-32332971 GCA_029955455.1 Quercus agrifolia
GTAAAGCATATTCTCAAGTATCTACGGAGAACGAGAGATTATATGCTTGTTTACCATAATAAGGATTTGATTCCAATTGGTTATACAAATTTAGATTTTCAATCAGATCTTGATTTCAAAAAGTCCACTTCAGGTTGTGTGTTTACATTGGAGGGTGGAGCCATAAGTTAGAGGAGTGTTAAGTAATCATGTATTGCCGACTCCACCATGGAAGCTGAATATGTTGCTGCTTGTGAAGTAGCAAAGGAAGCTGTTTGGCTTAAGAAATTCCTTCTAATCATGGTGTTGCAAGAATGGAGCAAGTTCCTATCACATTGTTTTGCAACAATAGTGAAGTGGTTACACAATCCAAGGATCCAAGGAATCACAAGAAAGGAAAGCACATAGAAAGAAAGTACCACATTATTCGAGACATTATTGCTCGAGTAGATATGGTAGTAGCAAAGATTAATAGTGCAAATAATCTAGCAGATCCTTTTACCAAAGCCTTGCCCCAAAATGAGTCACATTTGGAGGGAATGGGAGTTAGATTAGTGCACAATATTCTTTAGGGAAAGTGGGAGACTATTAGGATTAGTGCCCTTAAATCCTATTGTATGATACTATGTATGACATTATGTATGATTTAATGTTGTTATTAAAAAAGTTGTTTTATTATTATCTAAAATAATGGTAACATGAATATTTGGACATTATCATATAGTCCATAAGATGCATAGTATGTGATTTAGTCATAGAAGATATAAATCACAAGTTCTTTATAAACTCAAAATTTGGTTCGTAGTCGATGATGAAATTAGGCATTTCATCTACGAAAACTATAACATATCAACTAAGATGATTTGTCTTGATCATGGAAGTGGATATTTCTAGTTAATATGTTGATATATTTTTAGAGTTAAGACATATTAAACTGGACCGCTGTGAGATTTATTATTCTCCTAATGACTGCCAAGTGAATAATAAATTTCACGACTTTTATTTGCATGAACTGTTAATCCTGAGAGAATAATGGACCTGATCATGAGGTGTAGGTTGCTTTGATATATTAGGAGTGAGATCTAAAGTCACGATTAAAACCTCAATATGTTGGGCAACCACATTTAGTGTTAATGAAACATATATTCTCAAGATGAAATTCATAATCTCTTAATGGAGATATAAAATATTTACTTGAAATAAGTTTAATGGGTTTGGTTATTCAGAGTGTTAGGCCTAACCACCTTAGTAAGGAGTTACTAAAGTATATATTTATGAAATTGGATTTCATAAATATATGATGAATAACTTAAAGGATTAAAACGGTTACTTAAGAATTAAGATGTAGTAATTTTCAAAGTGGCAGTCTACATTCATGACTTTGTATTACTATGAATATTTTATGAAGGGGTTGCATGTATAATAAAGTCTTGGGATATAATTTATTAATAAGGCCTAGAGTGCAATTATATTTATATAGTGGTATCAAATATAATTAATGGTAACTTTGGACTTGTCAAGAGTTGACAGAAAAGCCCAAAGCCCATTAGAGTTAGAGTCTTATTTGTTCCCTTTTGGTCCCACTCCAAGCCACACACTAAAGCCCAATTGGAAAGGCCCAAAAGACCAGCCTAATTAGATAATAAGTTAGATACAAAGGGAGATAAATATAGAATTTTAATAGATACATCATTGTGAAATGGTGTGTATGTGTGAGTAGAAGCCATTTGATTATTCTCCCTTAGAAACTGATTGAGAAACCACACTTCTTGGGCGTAAAGTGGAATTGGAGTGAAGATTAAAAGTGTTCCCAAGTACTTTTAAATTTTTTGTTTTGAATTTCACCATACCAAGGTACGCTCTCTTGTTCTTAAATTTTGAAATTTACATAGTGCATGTAATCAATCATGAATGAATTAGATCCGTTCATATTTCACTGCATGTATTTGTATGAGATACAAATCTATTATTCCATGTGTTTTCCCAACAGAGGAGCCTAAAAGCATGTGGATCTAAGCACAAACATTAAACTTAGACATATCCTACCCAAGAAGGCTAGGCCAACAACATCAAAGTGGTAAATCATGGCAAAAGCAAGGCAACAAGCTAGAAAAAACTATAAAGACATGCTAGGAAGAGCAATAAAAGCATTTTATTAAGCAAAACAAAGCTAGGCAAAGCAGTAAAGAGAAAGGGATGTTGTTTGTAGCTAAAAAGCTACATCCACATCCCTAAACCTCAAATCCAAGGTATGTAACCAAAGAGAGGAAGATTAGGTGCAAGAACACTATCTTGAAGATTTTAGAGAAAATATGAGAATTTAAGATTATGTTTGGTAACAGTTTTTTTTTTATATTTTCAAAAACTTGTTTTGGGGAATATAAAGAAAAAACAATTTAATTATATTTTTGAAATCAAAACTATTTTTGGTTAGTTGTGTAAAGTTGTAATTTACAACTATATTTTTGTTGGCTTTAATTCTGTGCCAAATTTGATTGTAATTTTGTTCAATCTTATGCACCCTGTATTTCATGTGGGTTTTTATTTGTAAGGGTTGTGTGTGAGAGAAAGAGAGTGTGAAGACTCAAGGCTAATTGAAGACTGAAGTTGTTTTTGCGGGTAGCTCGCGAGTAAGCTTCCTGCGAACTGATGCATATGCCCTACACATGATTGGAATGAAAAGAGTCAGGACAGGATGGAGACAGCTGGTTTTTGCGAGTGTCCCGTAGGTAAGGCCTTCCCGTGAGACACCCGCAAAATATTTTGGTTTGCCAGATTGTCATTTCTGATACACTCTATCCTTGCCCACACTATATATAACCTCGTTACCCACATATGTTGAGGAGTGCTTCTGAAAGAAAACTCTAACCACAAACCTTGAGAGTTAGAGATTGTTATACTCACAATTTTCTACACAATTACTTGTGGATTTGCCTCAACTCCTACCTCTCCATTTCCATACCATTGAGAGGTTGATAGTCCAAACACTTACCACACCCTTTTAGAGTGTCAAGTGAGGTTTTGGTGCTGCTAGGAAGCATTGGAAGAAGCCAAGCTTTGGTAGATGCAATCGAGTGTATTACAAGATCCAGAGACAAAACACGATTCCGAGAAGTCTTGTTGGAGTAGGAGCTTGGATAGCTTAAGTGCATTGGGTAGACTAGGCTTGGAGGGTCTTTTGCTATTCATGTATCCCAACTGATTATCTAGTGAATCGATTACCGCTTAGAAGGCGGCGGAGAGGTTTTTCGCCGAGTTCTTCGGTTTCCTCTTTGATAACACATCAGCGTATTATCTTGTGTTTACATTCTTATTCCCTACTCTTTTACTTTTCATTTTACTGTTGTGTTATAATGATTATGGGTTAAAGTAGTCTGTTTATTTGTTTATCTACTCGCATTTACTCTATTCCGTACTTAATTTAAGTTGGAGTAAAACCAACTGAACCATAACTTTAATTTGGGGGTTTAAATAGCTCTTGTGCTTTCACACATTTTCGAGCTTTCAAGTTGAAATTAAAAAGATAGTTTTTTGAAGAAAAAAATAGAAAATACTAAAATATATTGTTACTAGGATTTGAACTCTAATGCTAACTCATTAAATGAGATGAATTCATTAAATTAAATGCGTGTTTTCATTGACTTTTGAAAATTAGAAACTGAAAATAGTTTTTTGCATGTTTTCAGTTTCCTTCACAAATTGAGTTTTGAGAATAATTTTTGTTTTTTGTCCATTTTGAGTTGCCAAACAAGTTTTTTAGTCTCAAAAATAGAAAATTATGTTTGAAAACATAAAATAAGGAAAAAAATAGTTACCAGACATACCCTAAGGTGTTTGAAGGTGTTTTGATGTGTTTGGGAGAAATTAAAGAGAGGAGAGAAAGAATCTACCTAGAATTTTTTTTTTTTGGTTGCAAAATGAGGGGTCTAGGGGCATTTATAGTAAAAAAGTACCCTTTCGGTTTCGGCTTCTAGCAAACCTTAAAGGGCTGCCAACCACCTTTCTGACATCAGCAATTCTGGCATTTTCCCAATTCAAATTTGGAAGTGTATTTAAAGGCCTTCCCAAACTCGAATTGAATTGATATTGGTGTCCCTGGAAAGCTCTGGGTGTCTAGTTTCCAGAACACTAAAGAAATTTAAAAATCTAATGGTTTGATCAAAAGTTATAGCCTCGAGAAACGTGTTGATGCACTTTTCATGGTTTTCAAGATATCTCAACTATTTTAACTCTGATTTCGACCCATGAATAGTCATTGGAAAGGGAATTTGATAATCTTTGCAATGACACTAGTCCCAACTTGTACTGATATTCGAATAAAAAATTAGGGTTTTTAGTGCCCTTAGGAGTTAACCTCAAGCCAAACTTGGTCAAAGTTGGTGAAAATCACTGAGTAGCTCAAGTTTGATGTAGAAATATGAAAAATGTCATTTTGAAATGATTTTGACCAACTTTTACTTTTGGTCAACCTAGGGTTGACCAGGGGCATTTTGGTCAATTTGGCCTAAAATGGCACTTCAAGTGCTCTGTTGCCCGAACGGATTGTGCCACGTCAATCTAGTTGTTTTCGCTGCCCTTTGGAGAAAAGATAATATTTTTTGAATTTTTGGGGTCTGGCACGCAAATCGAGGGCGAACAAAATACAGTGTCTATAGTTGTAGTTGGACCATATTACTGAGTTCAACATGTAACTCACCAAGATAGTAGGCTATCATTTGTGCCTTTGGTTCTATAATATTGCATTAAATCATAAGATGATCAAACTCCTCTGTATACTCCTCTGTAGAAAGCCCTTTTTGTTTTAAATTATGAAATTTAAGAAAATGATCTTATTTGTAGTGGTCAAGCAAGTATTTTCTCTTGAGTTCTCTTTTCATCTTTTCCCATGTCACAATATGATCTCTTCCTTCACATTGTCACTGCCACTTGAGATGCTCCCACTAAATTGAAGCATGTTTCTTCAACTTGATAGCATCAATCTTTACTTTGCGATTTTCTGGAACATCTTTGAAATCAAAAATTCGCTCAACATTAGTTAGCCAAGCAATGAAATCATCAGGTTGCATTTTCCCTTCAAATTCTGTAATGTCCACCTTCATATCATAACCTCGTTGTAAGTTTCTAAGATGACAAGGATGGGGTGGAGTGTTCCCACCGGAGGAATGACTATGAGCATAGTGAATTGGATTCTCCTCTTCATCATTGCTAACAACTTCATATTCTAAAATATGATGTCTAGGACCTTGTCCTTCATTTTCATAAAACTGCAAACGCTTTTGGAGTTACTAAAGTTGTCTCCTTAAATCATCTATTTCAAAATCTTGATGACCTTTCTCAATTATTTCAACATTATTTCCATGTTGATGATGTCTAGCCATTGAACCAAAACTCTAATACTAACTGATATTGGAATTGTATGGGGCAAACCAAACTGATTTGATAAGGGAGTGAAGGATGGCTGGAATGTAATATGGTACGATAGTTTGAACCTAACACTTAATAAATAAAAGAGATAAATGACTCACCACTCTATGAGATACAGAAACACCACCCAAAGAGATACAAAACCAAAACTCGCCACCCAAGGAATCCACCAAATGGATAAGAGTTTAAAAGAAGAAATCCATCTTTTGAAGCACAAAACTTTTTAATCTAAAAATACACTCTGATTTTATTTAATTTAGCCAAAAGGCTTATATAGAGATTAGAACAACCTTTTAAGCATAGGACAACAAAAATGGTAATTAAAACATTAACTTAGCATGTTCAAAGTCGGACATGACTCTTAGGAACTAAAAGCACAATAAAATATTTGTTTGTTTAGGAGAAATAAAACATAAAGTCTGATACATCCTAGAAGACACTAATTAAAAACTATTTGAATTCTTTATCAATACTATTAATAACACGATTCCCTCTTTAGGTTTCAACATTTTGGGTACTAAAATACCATTACACACATTTTTAAATTCTTTAAAATACTCCTATCTTTTAGTTAAATAATTTTAAATAAAAAAATATAAATTGGTTAAAAGAGTAATGTACTGTTCCTAAGTTTTATCCATTTTCGTTTATCTTCTCCATTCAACCTAAAACTTAATATACTATCTCTATCTCAATTTTAAACATTATTCTATGTTACTTTATCTCTTTCTTTAAAATATATATATATATATATATATATATATATAAAGTGTTATTTATATATCACATTTAAATATTATA
The DNA here is from genome assembly GCA_029955455.1 of Quercus agrifolia. Lineage (NCBI taxonomy): Eukaryota > Viridiplantae > Streptophyta > Magnoliopsida > Fagales > Fagaceae > Quercus > Quercus agrifolia. The sequence continues at coordinate 32,276,676 of JARQAD010000002.1, forward strand.
ACACTAAACCAAAAATAAAAAAACAAATAAATAAAAAGAGCATAATCCCACGTGTGATAAGTCTAGCTAATGATATAAAATGTTCAAATTGATGCGTTGTATCCTTAGCGTGATGGTCACCGAATAATTAGAAGGTGCTCTTAGGCGGGATAGGGGGTGTGGGTGTGGTTGTGCTATAAACGAGTGGCGTACCTTTCACATCTAATTTGTGCATTTTGTCATTTTCTCCTCTCTTCGGATCGGATCTTCTCAACCCCAGAGTGTCTCTCTCTCCGTAAACAAAAAGAAATTCTAAAACCCACAAAAAAGAAGTCATGATTATGTCCTTTTTACTCCAACAAGAAGACACAGGTAGGGGTAGGCATGGTGGGCATGGCCAACGCACTAACACTCTCATTCTCTTCTTCTAGCTCTCGTAATCTTATTCTTTGGCCTCACCACCACCTTTCAATACCTAATTGGAGTTGGAGATACAAACGCACTCCTACTATGGCCATGGCCATGGCCAAAGTGGTCCCAGCCGTAATTGTGGGCAGCGGACGAGTGGGAAGGGCATTGCAGGAAATGGGCAACGGTCAGGATTTGGTGGTGAAGAGAGGACAGTCCGTGCCTCTTGATTTCGAGGGACCCATCTTCGTCTGCACTAGGAATGATGATCTTGACGCCGTTCTTGAAGCCACTCCTCCCTCCAGATGGAAAGGTAGCTAATTACTTAATTTCAATTATAATTTAATTTTTTGCCATTCAATCTCAATCTCAATCTCAAATCAAAATGTAGCGCAGATTTGGTATTTTTCCAGAATGGAATGCTGGAGCCATGGCTTAATAGTAAAGGTGTAAGTGATGCGGAGCAAGTGTTAGCCTATTTTGCGGTTTCAAAGCTTGGAGAAACCCCTGTGGATGGGAAGACTGATACCAATCCTGAAGGACTAACTGCAGCTTATGGCAAGTGGGCCCCTGTTGTTGCTGCAAGGTTGCATGCTGCTGCCCTTTCTTGCAAGGTAACACCAAACCCAACTATCCTTTTTCAGTTTCACCCATAAATTTATTTTTTAATGTTTTAACATCACACACACACACACACACTCGCTCAAATACTGTTCTCCAATTAAATTCAGACACCTCGTTGCATTGACCAATGAAAATGCAAATATTGTTAGGACGTTTGCAACTATATCTATGCTACTGTACATATTGCCTGCCAGGAGAAAGAGTACCCTTCTATTCAATACAAGCTTGTGTAATGTGTAATGTGTAATGTAACTTAAGCTAGGTTCTGGACAAGGAAGCGTTTCAAAAGCAGATGTTAGAAAAGCTGATATGGATATCAGCATTCATGCTTGTGGGAGCTCGTCATCCAGGGGCCACTGTTGGTGTTGTGGAGAAGGAGTACCGCTCTGAGGTATGTTACCTTTGCGAATAACATTTTTTCCCCCTCTAAGTTCCACTGCAAATTAATTAGTGTTGTCTATCAGACTTTTGGGCTGAAAATATGAGAAATGAAGTTAGACTAAATTAGCTACATATCATTTTTATTTGCAACTATTACTATATTTTGGAGCTTCATAAAGAATATGTTGGAATGTGGGCTTTGGATTCTTTCTTGCTTTATCTACTTCTTCCTATGCCTCTCTATCCCTTACAGCTGCAGGCGGTGAATTAGGGTTTTGCCCTGATCTGCCATTAATTTATTTTTTAAACATAATTCCTTATTTTCTTTGTTTTTTCAGTGACCTCTTTGTTCAATTGTGTGACCTCTTCTTTCTTAGACTGTAGTATCTAAGCTCAACAATTTAATGATATGAGAAAAATATACAAACACCCACTGTGGTGTGTCCTTAAAACATGAAACCGTAGTTTTGAATGTAATACAACCCGCTTTTGTTATTGTTTTATGCATAAACCATTAAACATCTCTTTATATGAATTGTAAGTTGCTCATGTGACAACACATGTCCATATTTAGTGCTGCATTTTCACATAAAACAATACCACAAGATTGTTTGTTTTGTTTTGATTTTTTTTTAAGTGTTAAATAATTAACGATTTACCCATAAGACAACTAAATGAGGGTTAAGTGTTACACACTTACACTCAAAACCTCAAGTGGGCTCCATGTTTTTAGGGAAATCACAGAGGGTTTGTGTATCTATCCCTAGTGATATTATTAAAAAAGAGATGCATATGGGGAGTCAAGACTCATTGTATTTATTATCTTTAAAATGATTTGATAGAATTAATTCATATCAGCTTATGATCATATGAGGCATGACTTAGTAAATTGTGTAATCACATAACTTGATTACAAAAGTAGACAAAACCCTGATCTCAAACTCTTTCTTGAATAATTTATGTATAACATCGAATCGTAAAATTTTACTTTTCATAAAAATATATAATGAGAAATCATCAGTAATGATAATATATGTTAAAGATAAGGAAAAAAGAAAAAAGAAAAGTAAATGTGACACAAATTATGCATAAAAGGTACTAACTACTTAATACAACTTGATCGCTAGGGTTGAAGAATCCTAATCTCACCATAGAAAGATATAATTACAAATAATTGTAATAACTCTAATGGGTGTCAATTCTGTTGCTTAGAGGCTATATGAATGATCCTATATCAATCCAAATTGATTCTATGGGGTAGGATCATAGGGATTCTATAGAGTAGGATTGGTGGATTTTACATTCCATCATTCAGGATTGGGATCCCAAGTCAATCCTACCCTATGAAATATTCTACACCAATTTGGATTGTTTTTATGGGGTAGAATCCTAGGATCTTAGGAGTCTAAGATCCAGGGGAGATTCTGATAGCCATGACTATAATTTGACTAATCTTCTTAGGGTGTAAGCATAGATATGGCTAGTGATTTCCTCGGGGCAAGTCGCTCGGGAGCACTGTAGCACGTGTACCCCTAATGGGGACGTTAGAAATTTAAGTAGGGGAGATTTTAATAACTTGACTAGTCTTTTTGGGGGTATTAACAAGATTACAATATCGTTTAGCAAGGAAGAAGAAAATACTGAATTGTAATATGTATGGTGCTTTTTCACCCTGAATCTATCACATTAAACAGTATACTTGAAAGGATCTCTCATGTCAATTGCACCAAAGTTGGTCAATGAATGGAATATAATGAATTTAATCTGCTTTGAGTTTGAGGTACTGTGTGAAATTGAGCATGGAATGTATAGCCTTGTGGAGGAAATGCCAAATTCAAATTGGTTATGGGTTGAGAACCAGAATTAGCTCAATACTTAACCATCATCATTTATGCTTTTAGGTCTCTAGCCTTATAGTAGAACTCGCTTCTGCAGCAGCTGCCGAGAAAGGTTTAGTATTTGATGAGGCTATGGAGGATAGATTATGTGCATACTCCCGAGCTGTTGCCCATTTTCCTACAGCAATGAAAGAGGTAAAAGATACAATTTACAGATATTATTAATATGTCTGATTCATGAACTTAAATCTGATCTCATTGTTAAGTTTTCTTGATGCTTGTAGTTCAAATGGAGGAATGGTTGGTTCTACTCGCTCTCAGAGAAGGCAATTGCACAAGGAAAACCTGATCCATGTTGCCTTCATACAGCGTGGTTGAAAGAATTGAAAATTGTCTAGAAAATGGAACTCTGAATGTTACATTGGATACCAACACTTATAGTTCTCTTGTAATGGTCGTTGGTGCTTTTTTGATACTTGTTATGAACGAGGTACGTCCCACACGGGAATTTTCTGATTTATAATGCTATTGTTTAAAGAAAAAGAATCAAATAAAAAGAGAAAAAAACAAAGAAAATTAACAAGAGATGAATTATGGGTTACTGTGGTTCTCATGCCATTCATGTACAAGAATTTTGATGGCAATTTTGCCCCGTTCTGCTTGATCCATCCCATCCCCACTTTGCCCCATGTAGGTTTCCCTTGCCTTGCAAAGGTGGTGGGGCGGGGATGGAACGAGATTTTAGACCTGCACCACCCGCGGGGGCGGGGGGGGGGGGGGGGGGGGGGGTAGGAATGGGTTTACACTTTTTAGACCCAACCTGTCCCGCCTTGTCCTGCTACGCCCCTCATTAATAAAGGTTAAATTGTAAATTTTTCATACCTTAAAATCCTACTATTTGAACAAATATATCATTAGCTTATTTTATTCTACCCAACGTGGCTCTCTTCATCTTTTTTCTCTCTAGCAAAGTTGGAAATAAGGTACTAATTTTAACGTTTTCTTTTGTCTTTATTAGAAACAAATTTATCTATCATTGAATCATTAATTCCATTCAATGGCTTTCTCAACATAGTTTTCATCATAAGCATAATAGAATGTTTTCTATTTTTATTAGTTACGGGTTTGAATGTTTGTGTTTGTGTCATTGTGTGTGGCTATTATGAGGTACAAGTCTAAATGTTTGTGTAGTTATTTCTATCATGAACAAATTGGAACAACATAATAGCTTGTCCTATGAGGTATATATATTAGAAAAAATAAAGAAAAAGGGACTTCCAGATTAGTTTCTAGAAAGAGATAAAGAAGTTATAAAAAAAATAAAGACAAAGAAAAAAGATTTTATAAAAAAAATTAAAGACAGAAAAATGCATTAGTTATTATTAAAAAATAAACAAAATATTTTCATGAAAGTTAACTCACTGTACCTATTGGTGTGTTTGGTTTTGTATCTTGAAGCATTTCTAATGGGATAAATTTATTTGTAATTTCAAGTATATTTTTATTAAAGAAACATGTAATTTTATTTAAAAGAAATTGTAATAGTTGTAGGACAAATTAACAAGAAATAGAGTTTTGCGGGGCCCTAAGGGGTGGGGGTGGGGCAAAAAAATTTTCCCAATCATGCGGAGCAGGGTGAGGATGGGCAAGACAAAACCATGCAGGGCGAGGGCGAAGATCTCATCCTTCAACCTTGCCCCGCCCTATTGCCATCCCTATATGAGATGATTAAATTGCAGCAGGTGTGAGAGCTAATCCATATTGACAATAATAGGACTACAACAAGCAAATGAAGTATGCAGGGGAGGTGTAACCAAATAAGAGAAAGCATGGTTCATACAAAATTTTTTTTTTTTTTTTCGAAAAAACTTATTTGGAACAAACTCAAATTGTATTATTTCTCCAACTGCTAAAGAATATATAAAACCCATCAAATTGCAGGCAATTATGAGATGCAACATGCAATTTGTTAGTTATAGATCTAAAACTAAATACTCTTGAAAATCTAAGATCTACCTTATTCCATCGAGGAGATCTAATCCTTATGAAAAAGAAAGTAATTTTTGAAGAATATTCAAATCTAATCTTTTAATAATAAAAACAATGAAGGTATGGAGAAAAGAATTTTGAATATGGTTTTTGAAAGGATGACTGGATTTTTATAGATAATTCTAGATCTGATTTTAGGTATTGCAAATAAGGAATTTTATGAGGAAATTCCAAATCTAGTTTTATGTATTGAAAACAAGGAATTTTATGAGAAAATTCTAGATCTGGTTTTATGTTTAATAGAATGATTGAGATTTAGGATAAAATTTCAGATTTGGTTTCATGTTTAAAAAGATGAATGAGATTTAGGATAAAATTTCAGATCTGGTTTTATGTATTGAGAAAGCAAAGGGAATTTTTATAGAAAATCCCATGTTTGGTTTTTGGTGTAAAAAAAATAAAATAAGAAGTTTTTTAATCATGTAAAAATGAAATCTGATGATGCACAAAATCTTCAATGAATCAAGTGTCCATGTGCGCAACGATTGGAGGTACTTGAAGAACAAAAGGTGAAGAACGTACAAAGAGCACTAGTGGGGTTCTGGCCAAAGAACATCTAAAAGTTAAGTCAATAATTGAAAGATCTCCAATAACTCTAAAGTATGAGAGATAGGAAATTCACATACCTTGGAGAAGAGGAGGCTTGATGCTTGAATAGTAAGTAATTGAAAGATCTCCAAGTGTAGACATCTCATTTTGTACCTGAATAGTAAACTTTAGTCCCCAGCCCAATGATGAGCTCAACATGTCTACAAAGTAAGGGTGTCCAAGGGTTGGTCCGAGTCGGGTTAGTGCCCCACTCGTAACCGAACCGCTTACATTAGGTGGACGGTTGAACGACCCGCCACCGACCGTAGACAACCTCAGGTCGAGTCGAATCAGTCTCTAGCGAATAACGGTCGGGTCAGTTAGCCTTGGAATTGAGTTACAACCATTGGGTCTTTTTCGGATCGAAGCTTAAAACCACCACATCAAGTCCAGATTTGAGCGAAAACTTCACCTCATCATCGAATCTAATAAAAAACCAAAAAAAAAACAAAAAAACAAAACAAAACAAAAAACAAAAAAAAAACACTAGATCTTTACCATATCTAACCAAAAACTACCAAACCTTCACCATAATATCGCTAAATCTAAACGGATCTAGCTAAATCTGGCCTTCTTTCATAGGTTTTGTCAGTTAGATCAGTTTCATCAGGTTTTGGAGAATAAAACCCGTTATCCGACTCGCCTAAGTCAGTTTCTAGGTTCCGAAGGACACCTCTACTACAAAGGGTAATTGAAGTTATTTTGATAATTTGGAAATATTCACAACTCAAAAGTGCTTAAATCACTTTGAAAATGATGTTGAAAATGATCATTTGGAAATATTCACAACTCAAAAGTGTTGGAAATATTCTCTCACTGTTTGGACCATAACTTTTGATCCACAGAGAATATTTTAGTTAGGTTTGTTTCACTAGAAAGTAGACATATTGGCATTCAATTTGAACATAAATTTGGCTTAATTTGGATTTAAATTGAGTGAGTTATGACTGTTTGAATTTGGGCCAACTACATAGTCAAAATTAGGGTTTTGGGGAAGCATTTGTATGCATGCCCCAAACATGCGTACGTAGGCTCATTCCCAAGCCTTCATAACTTGAGTTTTAGGCCCCAAATCATCATTCTTTGATGGGGCTCAGCCCTCAGACCCTTAGGAACGTCCAAAATCCTCTAAAAGAGTCTAAAAACCCTAGTTTAAGCATATAAATATAACTTTATGCCTCCAAAATCAAACCCTAGTTAGAGAAGATGACTTTTTCACTAACCTCTTCCAAGAACATCTTCTCCCTTTGAATCTTCTAATATCATAGTAGCTAGCATGTTTTTAAGTCTTTCATAATCTCTTTCTAGTGGTCTTAAGGTAGAATCTATCTATCTCATTCCAAGAAACGTTTTTAAACATTCTTTCTAAAACTTTTCAAGATCATATTTTTTCATTTTGAGTTTTGATTACTTATAAACTATTGAATCCGATGATTTCCTTGATATCTCATTGAATCTTGTTTTGTAGGCACTAAGGGGTCGGTAAAATATCAACCAAGTTGTGTTTCATAAGCAAAATGAGTCTTTTTCCATGGCTTTTCCTTAATTTGGGTTTTTATAACTTGTGTTCTTGTTATTCTATCTTTGATTTATATGTTATGCATGCTAGAAGTTTGTTTGTGATTTTTTTTTTTATTTAATATATTGTGTTATTTTCTGTCCTAATTGAAAAGTTAAATGATTGGATATATTGATGAACATGTTTTGACGTGTTAAATGTTTTTCTTGATTGTTGTTGGATCCAACGCATGTTTAGGAATAGATTTTGTTTTGTATTTCTCCATTTTGTTGATCTTTGATATATATGTTGTTATTTTAGGGTTTTTAGTTTATATATTAAAAGCATGCTAGGTTTTGTTTGATTGTCATTTTGTTACTACTTTAACTGTGTTTCTAAATGTGTATGTATGCCCATGCTTCATGCGTGCATATGCATTCTTTATGTATGAGCACACATGCTCATGCCTAGAAATCCAGATTTAGGGTTCTTGTTGTTTTATTTGTTTTGCTTTGTTTCAATCCTTTTTTTAGGTCTTGTTAAGTTTGGTTTTCACATGTTTAGCTTTAAAGTCAGTAGAATAATAAGTTTTACTTGTTTAATTGTTAGATTAATGATTAGGCGAATTCGGCCTACATAAGCTTCGAAAAGTCATGAGCAAGTTCATCCTTTGTAGACCCGAAGATATATCATCAATATAAACTTGAGCAACTATCAACTCGCCATTCTCCCTCTTAATAAAAAGAGTTTGATCAGCTTGTCCATTTATGAAACCATGTGAGACTAGGTATTATGTAAGCCAGTCAAATCAAGCTCTAGGTGCTTGCTTTAGTCCATAGAGAGCCTTCTTGAGGTACAACACATGATCCGAAAAGTGTGGATCAATGAATCCTTTAGGCTGAGCAACATAGACATCTTCTTTAAGAAATCCATTCAAGAATGTAGTCTTCACATCCATTTCGTAAAGCTTGAACTTCAAGTGACAAGCTAGGGCTAGGAGAACCCTAATGGATTCCATGTGAGCTATAGGAGCAAATGTTTCATCAAAATCTACTCCTTCCACTTGAAAGTATCCTTGGGCCACTAGACGAGCCTTGTTGTGAATCACATTTCCCTCTCATCAGTTTTATTGTAGAATATCCACTTTGTGCCAATGATGTGCTCTCTTTTCGATCTAGTTACTAAGGTCCAAACATCATTCCTTTGAAACTGGAGCAGTTCATCATGCATGGCCTCAACCCAACTTTCATCCTGGAGAGCATCCTCAACCTTGGTGGGTTTAACTTGCAACAAATAGCAAGAATAAGACAAAAAGTTAGCAACACATTTATCAACTGTATGCTTTCTTAGTGAAAGTTCATTCATATTTCCCACAATAACTTCAAGAGGGTGATTTAGCTTGATCCTTGAGGAAGGTCCTTTCTCTTTATGAGATTCAAACTTAGTTGATATAGGAATATCTACTGAGACTTCTACAACACTTGGAGTACTTGGAGAAACGGGCTCTAGACTAACTTCTTCTTAAACAACCTTAGGCTTTGAAGGAATAATTTTCTTAGGTATTTCCTCACTACTTTTCTCAAAACAACATTAACGGTTACCATCACCTTCTTGGTTCTTTTGTTGTATACCCGATAAGCTTTGCTTGTGGAGGAGTATCCCAAAAATATTCCTTCATCGCTTCAGGAGTCAATCTTTCCCACATTCTTTCTATCCTTAATGATGAAACAAGTACTTCCAAAGATTCTGAAATACTTCACATTCGGCTTTCTTCCCTTCCACAATTCATAGGGAGTCTTCTTTGTACCGAGTCTGAAATATACCCTGTTAACCATATGACATGCAGTGTTGATTGCTTCTCCCCATAAATTTCTAGCCACATCTTTATTATGTAACATGGCTCTAGCCATCTCCTAAATGACTCTGTTCTTTCTTTCTACTACACCATTTTGCTGAGGAGTAATAGAAGCAGAGAATTCTTGAGATATACCAGATCTAGTGCAAAAAGATTCCATGTATAAGTTCTCGAATTCTTCACCATGATCACTTCAAATTCGATCAATATTCATGTTCTTCTCATTTTGCAATCTTGTACACAAAGCTTCAATGTGCTCAGGAGCATCTAACTTGGATCTTAGAAGAATGACTTAAGTGTACCTGGTGAAATCATCTACTACAACCATGATGTATCTCTTTCTTCCAAGAGATTCAGTTCTAATTGCACCCATGAGATCCAAATGTAGTAGCTCTAAAGGTCTAGATGTAGTTGATGTCAGAATGCCTAGATGTTTTACTTTCGTCTGTTTCCCAAGCTAATAGGGTCCACACACAACATTGCTAACCCTATTGAGCTTTGGTATTCCCAACACTAATTCATGCTTAGATACAATTGACAGATGTTTGTAGCTAGTATGTCCCATTCTTGGGTGCCATAAGTCTTCATTTGACAAACAAATACTATTGCACATAATATCAGCATCAGGTACTAATCCATAGCATTTATCTAGAGTGTGGACTTTGCTTATGAGTTTCTTTCCAAACTCATTCAAAACGAGACACTTATCTGACTTATGCTCAACAAGTTCACTCTCAAACCTTCTACATACAACACATTTTTAATGTCTGGCAGTCCACGTAGAGAGATGGTTCCCTCCCCTTTTATTTGTGATTTGCTCCCATCACCAAAAGTGTCATTTCCACCTTTCTTAGACTCGAAAACCTTAAAGAGAGAACGGTCTCCAGTCATGTGTCTCAAGCATCCATTGTCAAGGTACCACAAACATGTATCCATTACCTTAAATGCATACTTCATCATAAAGCACACTTCATGCTTGCTTGACAAATCAGTAGGAATGGTTTTCTCTCTCATCTGCCATTTATGAATAAAACCTTTAAGTTTCACCATTCTCAGGAACTCCTTTGCACATCTTCATTTTGAGACAGTCTAGTTTCTTCTTTGTCACACTAAGACCTTTTGCAATAATCATCAAAATAGCTTTCAAATAACTTTTAGACTTACATTTTCTAAAACACTCAATCAAATAGAGATTAGAAAAGCAAGATGTATTTGAAATAAAGAATCTTTTTTCATGCCGCTTATAGCCATGACAACAGGGGGTCAATGGATCACATATCAAAGATTAAACCTAATTAGAGTGTGCCTGCTCTGATACCACTTTATAGATAAAAAATGTATTGACCACTTTGGCAAATTAATTAATTAATTACCCAAGTTAATTAATTAAGTCAATTTAACATGCAATAGCGTGGTAGCACAAACAAATCATCAACTAAGTTAAATGCAGCGAAAATTAAATTTGATACAGGTTATTTGTTTACGAATGGAGAAAACCACCGAGGCAGAACCCCACTGGGTGAATTTAAGGTCACCACTCTCAAGAATCCAATATTATCAATAACAAGCAGTTACAAGTTAAAGGAATATCAGTACCTAATACCAACCTATAGTTGAACGCTTACCCCAATACCCAATTGGACTTATATTGTAGCGGCAATTTCTCTGTTCAATGCACGAATCCCAGTACATGACTAACCAATGATGCACGAATCCCAGTACGTGACTGACACACCAACTTAAGAAGGATTGTTGGCTGCAAAGTTCTTTAGTTCATCAACAATAAAGATCTAGAAGCTCCTTGGTCACAAAACCCTTGGCGTAAAGACACAGTAGCTTCTTCAAAGAATATGATGAACTAGGGAAATTTTTGTCTCTAGTCACACAATGCATGTAACAATGATTGCAACCACCTTGTGACGACCCATAAAATAATCCTTATATATGTCTAGGGTTTTAAGAAAAAAAAAAACCTACAAAAATGCTCAAGGATATGCGTGTAATTAGATCTAAAATTTCTGATTTTGTAATTCTCGATAGATACAACTTGTGTCGAGATTCTGTCGAGCTTCAGCAATTATTCTCGATAAAAAGGATTCTATCGAGACTTTTGTTAAGCTTTAATGAGCAGCACATTCTTCACTTGTTTCTTGGTCAAATTTGCATGGCTTCAATACTAAACATGAACACTTGTTTCTTGAAGTACTAAACCCATCCTAGATCTACCCAATTACAAGTAAAGTATGTTTTGTCAAAAGATTAGCCAATTACATAAATATGTCCCTAGCAGCTTCCAATGCCATAGTTCCATATTGCTGGGCTCTAGCTTTATTGCCAAGACATCCTCACCTCGAAAAAGGGATTCTGAGAAATCCAAATCGTTCAATGGCTAATCTGCTCGGAAATCAGCTATGGCTTGGCCCTTGATGGCCTTTTGCACCACAAACACAATATCGAACTCGAATAACATATGCCAATGGAAGATCTTCCTTATGAGGGTAGGCTTTTGAAAGATGTACTTGATGAGGTCCATGCAGGAAATCAACCGCATGGTGAAGTAGAGCATGTACTGTCGTAACTTACGTGCAGGGCGCAATATGTCTTTTTGAAGGCAATGTAATTGATCTCACAACCGGTGAATTACTTACTCAGGTAGTAAATCACCTTAACTTTTTGATCAGGTTCATTTAGCTGGCCTAACATGCAACCTATGGATGTCTCTTGCACCGCTAGGTAGAGAATCAATAGGTATCCCAGCGTCAAGGGAACCAAAATAGGAGGGTTCAACAAATACTATTTGATCCTGGCAAAGGCCGTTTGGCACTCATTCGTCCATTCTATCTTTATATCCTTCATCAAGAGCTTGAACAAGGGATCGCACGTGGCGGTCAACTACGCTATGAAGCAGGCTATAAAATTGATTCTTCCTAAGAAGCTTCAAACTTGTTTCTTAGTTTTCAATGCAGGAATGTCCCTGATGGCCTAGAGTTTTGCTGGGTCCACTTCAATTCCTATTTGGATAACTGTGAAGCGAAGCAATTTACATGAACTGGCTCCAATGGTGCACTTGTTAGGGTTAAGCCTCAAATTGTACTTGGCAAAGTGATTGAATAGCTTTCTCAAATCTATCAAATGATCTCTAAGAGTGCGTGACTTGGCAATCATATCATCCACATAGACTTTGATCTCCTTATGCATCATATCATGGAACAGGGTTACCATGGCTCGTTGGAAGGTCGCACTAACATTCTTCAAGCTAAATGGCATGACATTGTAGGCGTAAGTTTCCCAATGGGTGGTGAGCGATGTCTTGGCTTTGTCCTCTTCAGCCATTTTGATCTAATTATAACCTGAGAACCCTTCCATAAAGGAGAAGAACATGTTGGTCGCAGTGTTATCAATCAGGGTATCGATATGTGGCAAGGGAAAATTATCCTTCGGGCTAGCCTGATTCAAATCTCTATAATCAATGCACATGCATACTTTCCCATCCTTCTTTGGCACATGAATAATGTTTGCAACCTAGAATCCTATAAGGGGCATTTGGGTTTAACCAGAATCCTGTGGACAACAATTTTTATATCCAGTCCTAGCATATCTTGATAAGACTAGCCAAAGATTTCCTTGAATTCCTTCAACAAAGCTATGAGGTCATCTTTCATCCTTAGGAAAGTTTACCCCGATCTTGACAGGCTTTTCCTTCTCGCCTTCATCTGCTAGGTTTATCACCTCTGTCTCTTCTACATTGAGCTTGGGACCCTTCACTCTTTCTATTCATAGCTTCTAAGATGTCTCGAGGTAAGTTCGGGACCTCTTCCAATCTTTCAACATTATGAACCAAATTTATTGTCACATTCACATCATCCACACCCTCGTTATGGCAAAGGGACGATGTACCCACTTGAGAATTAGAACAAAGCCTATAAAGTGGAACATATACAAAGAAACATAAGATAATTTGTACACACATATTCATAGGAAAGCAAATAAAGAAGGATGCAAGAATTTCCCTGAATAATACACTGAATATTTCATCAATGGATTATGGGTAGGGGGAAAACAAAGTTCATGCTTGATAATGATAAAAGGGAAATACTCTTTTTTGTTATTTTTGGGAAAACAAACTAGGGAAATGAACAAGGAGTACAAAATAAGCAGGAAATGACATAAGCATGCAAAACAAACTAAATATGCTATTCCATCCCTCTCAAGTGATCAGGAGGTCCAATCACTCAATGATGGAATACTCCTCACTCAGCCGTTGCAACCATAAAGCAATGCTCGATGGTCCAAAGGCCAACCATCTCTCCTAGCATCCTTGGTTGGATGGTAGAAGTCGAATCATCTTCAAAAGATATGATAGCATTCATAGAGAACTCTTTGGGACAAAGCTTAATAATGCAAGCTAGATCTAGCTCCTCGAATTCCAATTCCTTGAAAAGTTATGGAATAATGACCTCGGCCGAAGTCGGAAAAGTGGTCTTGATATGGGAAATAGACATCCCTGAAGCAGCACACTTCCTTTTTTTTTCTTCTTAATGGTTGAAAGATTTCTTCATCAGTGGGTTCATACCCCAAACTGAATCTTCCTTTGTTATATGAGAGTTCAATGAGATCAAGGCTCTCTCATCCTACGGCTACAAGGCCTTAGCCTAATTTGTACCTAAACATGAGCATCTCCTTTGCGGCCATCAAAACTACTGCAGGCCAACTGGACATAGGCTCTAAAGCAATTTGAATCATGGAAACTAGCTCAAAGTTATGGAAAGACGCTTCTGGAAAAACATTAGCATCGATGTAGGGGATAGATGTCTCTTGGAAGATAGTCATGGGCCCTTCAGCCATAATGGTGATCAACTAATTCTCGAAGATGAACTTGAGTCTCCAATGGAGGGTAGACATGACTGCACCTACTGTATGCAACCAAGGCCTCCCTAAAAGCATGTTGTACGGAGAGTCCACTTTAATCACTTGGAAGTTAACCATGAAGGATCTCGGGCCGATCTCAATCATTAGCTCAATTTTGCCTTGCACTTCGTGACATGTGCCGTTAAAGGCTCTGATGATCATAGTGCTAAGCCGAATAGGAGACTAATCCACTTTCAACTACTCAAAGAGTGGCCATCGGGCAGACATTCGGGGCTGATCTGTTGTCGATTAGTACCCCTACAATAATCATATATTCACATTTGACCATGATATGCAATGCCAAAGTATGATCTTTTCTTTCTGGAGGCAAGTCATTATCTAAAAAGGAGACTTGGTTGGTGGCCAACACCAATGATATCATACCCTTAAAGGACAAGTCTATAATATTAGTAGGAACATGCGTTTCCTTCAATACCTTCTATAAAGCCTCATGGTGGACCTCAATAGATAATAACAGGGCTAATATAGAAATCTAAGTTGGAGATTTGTTCAACTGTTGAATCACACTATAATCGGCCTTTCGAATGGTTTTGAAGAATTCCTCGGCTTCCTCAGTGGTGACCCTATTCTAACTAGCTTGACCGTGCCTGTCATGCCCCAAACCCCAAAGGGTCGAAAGCATGAGAAAGACATCTTAAAGTACCTATAGATTTTTCCTTTTTGACAATCCAATCCATATAGTTCATATCAAGTACCAACATCAAGAATTATCATAATAATTCCATTGAATATACTCTCTAAATAAGTCAGAGCTCTAAGCAATAATTATAAGGACCATTGGCCACAAAAGAATGGAGGTTTGAATAAATAATTACATATCATCAACTTGTCCCATCAGTGGGAATAAAGTCACAGCCACTACAATATACAAAAGAATGAGTCAAGCCTACTCTAAGATGTACATCGTCTAATATTTCCATCACAAAAGTTTAGCCTCCATTAGTAGTTAGTCTAAGTACTGTTAGCCACCAAAAAGCTATCTCAAAAGATTTTGCCTACTCTAAAATGTTTATAAAATAATGGGATGAGACAGAGCCCAGTAAGCAGCATAATTAATGTGGGTGGGGGAAATGCAAGTTTCATGATAATGAACATTTTACAAAACATGTTATAATTTGGGAATTTCCATTTAATTTATGCAAAAACAATTTCATTAACCACATGACAAGAACGATAGGAATAGTTTAGTACCAAGCTTCCAAAAATCACTATGAAACTACATTTCATTCACTGTGAGCCATTAAAATTTCCAATACCATTTCAAAACTAGAAAACCTTACCAAAGATGCAACAAGGACCAACAAGGATGGAGATATCACCCAGACATCATACCGCCTCAAACAAGTTAGAGCCCAAACACACTAGCATGATATGTAGCTCTTTTGGCATGTGGTATATTGGCCCTACCAAGCCTCACCCACACCCTCAAGGATTTACCTATCCCCTCCATGGGCAGCAGGAGATAACACGTCATGTAGTACCTCTTTTGCATGTGGTCTCTTGGCCCTGCCTAGCCTCGCCCACACACTCAAGGATTTAACTCTTACCCCCATGGGCAATAGGGAATGACGTGTTGCACAGTACCCCTTTTGCATGTGGTCTTTTGGCCCTATAAGCAGCGGTCTCACCCACACACTCATGGATTTACCTGTGTCATACAAAGTGTGAGTCTCCAACTTGGCTTGTTGTCACTAAGACAAGGTAATCACCAACATCATAGCACAAGGGCAAAGCCACATCAAAAGCTCACAAGTTCAATGTATTCAAAATACATAGTTTACTTCCAAGTAGTTTCATAAGGTATTACAACAACCAAATATCCACAATATTCTCAAAAGTATTTCTTGTCAAAAATGGTTTGCATCAATATTTCCCAAATAATACATACAAGACAAGATAAATAAGCACCTTTAAGTTTCCAATATACCATAAAGTCCATGAATTCCTTACCATAGGATTAAGTCAAAGATGCTTATATTTTCCATGTCAACAATCCATGAATTTCCCCAAATGCAATACCAAATATGATGCATTTTTATATATAATAATATATAATAGGGTCACAACACAACACTTTTAAGAAAACATAGATCCATATATAATTTCCCAAAATGTGTTTGACCCAAAAATAACATTTATGCAACATGATTATTTTCCAAAAAATCCCATTAAAAAGCTACTTACCTTGCAACCCGCAAAAAGGCCTAATTTTCCAAGCTCCAAATATGATTAGCTAGAACTAAACAATATCAAGCAAACTTATCACAATAGGCATAAAGCTTGACATTGCATCTAGCTATGAATTAGAAATTGCTAACTAAGAAATTAATTAGGCAAGCCTAGCATTTAACCTCACAAATACTCCCAAAGTTTCTCAACAATTTCATTACAAGGCATAGACTCCCATTATACTCATGAATCATTCAAGGTATTATCTCTAACATCAAAACCTCAACAATTTATGAGTAGTTTCCACAAGATTTTCACAACATCATCAAGAGACCCATGACACCAAAATCACAATATCCTTAAAAACTAACAATTTAAATCTTTAACTAGCTCCAAATAAACCATAAAAATTATATTCACCATTTATTTCACATGATATACCTCCAAACCCCTAAATTTTCACCATACATAAACCTTAGTTAGCCACCACTAGTAAAACCATAAACCCACTCATCAAATTAGTCCACCAAATCAAAAACCCATATACATAATTACAAGAATATCACCCAAAAAGCTCATAAATCTCATGAACATCATTATTAAAGCTTGGGTAAAATAATCTCAAACAAGAACATAATACCCATCAAAAGAGGTTAGAACTTTTACCTCAAATAAATTATGTGAAGGTGTGATGTTCTAGAGGGTTTTCCGGTGATCTTGCCGGAAAAATGGTAGAGGTGATGAGGAGTGTACCGGTGGGAGAGTGGGGGAGAGGAGTGTGTGTATGTGCATTGTGTTAAGTGAAAATGAAAAAGAAAAGAAGAACATGAATGAGAGTGATCGGGCAAAGAGAGAAAAGAGAGAATTGTGAGATATGTGGTAGGGGAGGATGGGTTAGGTAGGGGTACATGTGGGCCTTAAAAAAAAAATCTGACTTCCTCCTTCTTTTTCTTTTTTTTTTCTTGATTTGGGCCGGGGTGTTACAGTGCCCTTGCCAATCTCCTTCCTTCTCTTTTCTAGTTCCTCAGGAGTGTAACATCGACCACTCCTGGTAAGCCTAGATAGGCCTAAAGAGATATTTGAGAAAACTTTTTCCTTTCTAGTTTGAGTGGAGATCAAAGTCACATCGTACTTCCATGGGACATGATGACTATCTTTGTAAGGGAAGGGCTTCGACCTATGGATGACGAAGCCTTCTTAAGTCTGTAGATTTGCCTCTATGGAGAACATCTTCAGATCAATGATGACTAGACTGGGCAAAGCAACTTTTAAAGCTGTTGGGCCAAGAGCCCTAAAGATTCCTTGGATAGGTTTTGGCAGAATTAAAGGATCAAAAACTTGAATGGTGAGGACAATAGGGATTCCTTCTAGAAAAATCTTGGAGATGGCTCGACAATCCCAGGCAAAGATAAGATCAAAGGAGCAAAGCCCTCAATGGCTGGCATGGTTTGTCCCTTCTTTGGAGCTGGCACTCTTGAATCCACAGGTGATTCTATAATCTCTTCGATAACGACCAAAGTTAAAGGAACTGGTATCCTCATCCTTAGAGGAACTTTACAAAGGCGCTCTTATAAGTACTCGTCCTAGTCTTTCCTTGATCCTATTGACATAGTGTCGTGGCTAGTTCCCGCTAGGGTGCTTAGAGGGCATAGGCTAACTACCATGCAATCATTCCTCTGTACGACCTCTTTTTCGATCCAGATAATGCCATGGTTAGCTAAACTCTGAACTTGTGCCTTGAGCACTCTACAATCAAATAGGGCATGTTGGTCCCCATTGTCACAGAATGAGCAAACTTCCCAGTCAAATCCTGGGGCTCTTATGTTCTCTAGAACAATGTGACTTTTGTAGGCTAGAGCCCGCAATGTGGCTTTCCAAGGGAATGAGAAATTTGGAATCCTCTCCTCCACTGTAGAGATAGCATTCACATTCCTTTCCTGATGAGGACGCAAGGGATTAGTGATGACATTCGGCCTGGCCATGTTGTCGAACTGTACTAGCTTGTTGTCGATGAGATCTTGAATTTGATCTCTCAAATGCACATATTCTTCAAAGGTGTGCCTTTTGGCCCCAAATGGTACTTACATTTCTTGGATGGGTCAAAACCGGGCAAAGGAGGACCGTCTCTAGGTTTTGCAAATATTGGAGTCATTAGCTTCATCTCCAATAGATAAGCATAAAGCTCTACCATGGGCATGAGTAATAAAGAGAATTTTTGTGGCTTTGCCTTAGGATATCAGGGTTGATCGGGCCTTCCCCTCTGATTGAATGCTCGATAAGGTACTTGGGTTGGCTAAATCTGTAGCTAATAAGGTTGCACATTTAGGGCTGTATAAGCATAAACAACACCCCTTAGTCCTTCAGGTGTTTTGTCGATCATGTGCACATCAGCTTCCTTCCCTTTGCAAATGATTGCCTTTTTCACTTGCCATTCTATCATAGAATTCAAAGCCTCAGGATCGACTATTTTCTTACTTTTAATACCCTCATTAATACGCTCCCTAATAAGAATTAGGCTTGTGAAGTGGGTAACTTGGGCATTAATCATCTTCTCATAGTAAGGAGGCTTAAGGTTATCGATGAACCACTTGATAATTTTGTCTTCCATCATGGGAGGAAGCACTTATTCGGCTAACTCGCACCACCTTTAGGCATATTCAAGGAAAGATTACCCACTCTTCTTTTCTTTCTTGTGAAGAACTGTGCAGTCAAGAGTTATCTCAGTATTAAACCGGTAATACTCCAAGAATGCATTGGCCATCTCTCTCTAGCTAGAGGTCTATTCCAATCTCACATACCATGTGGCCACAAGGCCAGTCAAGCTATTAGGGAAAATTTGGCAGAGCAAAGGATGATTGTCTCCATAGGGTGCCATCTTTCTATCGAACATGCGTAGATGGGCGTAAGAATCTCCAGTGCCATCATACTTGACAAACTCAGGTGCCTTGAACTTAGGAGGCATAATAACCTAGGGGGAATTGGTTAGGCTATCCAAATCAACATTTCCTCGGGTGTCGG
The DNA here is from genome assembly GCA_029955455.1 of Quercus agrifolia. Lineage (NCBI taxonomy): Eukaryota > Viridiplantae > Streptophyta > Magnoliopsida > Fagales > Fagaceae > Quercus > Quercus agrifolia. The sequence goes on from JARQAD010000002.1 coordinate 32,296,012, forward strand.
AGCCCTCTATGATACAAATTTTCTCAGTCAGGGTCTCCACTTGACCTTTGACCTAATTGTAACTAGACTCTAAGGTTTTATCCTTAGGAGGACTCAATTCTTGGTCACCCACTTGTAGGACAAATGGAAATGTGGTTTGGCCTTAATTTGGATCTGGTGGCAGTTGGGTCTCATTTTCAGACTGGGGTGCAGAGCCCTCTAGAGTGGGACTAGATGAATCTTGGTTCCCTCCTACAACTAGCTTTTGCATCATGTGCATCATTTCAACCATCTACTCTTTCAAGAGAGCCATCTCCATCTCATTAGTATTTTCCTCAAGAAGGAAAGGACCACTAGTAGACATCTCTTTAAAACGAGACCTAGTGATGATAGGATCACGATGTGATGGTAACTTGGACTGTTTACTTTGAGCAATCTTTTTTTTTTATAATCCTAGAAAGGAAAAGAATCAGATGCAAAAGAAATGGGGTACATTTGAAAATTTGACAATTTGGAAACACAAAACAAACATGAAGTTAGTTTAGGTTCTTGCTTATTAAAAATCCCTTTTTTTTTTGGGGGGAAAATATTGGCTTGGAACCTTGAGCGGGTTTTTATCATGGTGAATTTTTATAGTGATGCAGAATTAATGCACAAGCTTGGCAAGTAACTGGAACTTTCATATCATGCTTAAAATTGTGGGATGGGCCCTTCTCTTTTCATTTACATAGAAATCAATGTTTTTACAAAACTTTGGCTTTTTACAATGCCCTCAGAACATGGGCTATATACAATGGCTCCAACAACGGGCTTTTTCCAATACAAGGAAATTCAAATTTACAATGAAGTGGTTTCATTCTGGATGGCCTTGCCTTCTAAGAGAAGATCTTGGATTCTTGGCAATGCCTTCCTTGGTGAGGAGTTTTGGCTAATTGCCACAAATTTTATTTGTACACATTTACATGATGGAGCCATTAGTGTATGCATGCATGCCCTTGCAAGGTCTAAAACCCTTAAGGATTAGGTATGATCTAATGTGCAAGCAACGGGGTTGCTTTTCCCTAGGGGTTAATCATAGATATTGTGTAAACAGGATAGATAAAACCCGGAGTAGAGCCCAACTCTTTGACTCAAAAAAAGGCAAACCTGCACACACACACACACACACACAAAAAAAAAAAAAAACAAACAAACAAACAAAAATGGACACTTTTCCCTTGACTTATTTTGAAAGCAATCCTTTAAACGATATCTTGCCCTAGGATTGGATGTTCACTCCGTTTTGGCTTTTCCTAATCCTCATGGGTTTTGACTTAGTCTAGGCCAACTATATGAGACACAACTTAATTGGTAAATTGGTCCTATTCTTAAGGGGGACCTCGATCATCTAATCCTTCCCTTCATAGAAGTTATGGGATAGAGCGAATCAAGGGAGCCTTTTTAGCATAATCCTGTCCACCTATGGACCCAAGAAAAGCCTACAATTCGGCATCCAATAACTACCTAAGGTGTACGCATCCAACATTCGCCTTCAATGCTGAGTCTGAGTTTGACCCAATATAAGGGGTGATGTCATGCATTTTGAAATGAAAGGGGAAAGGATTTCCACGCACAATAGATAAAGGTGTGGTAGAAATAAAATATACTGCCCTAGTTTTGCATATGTGAAGGAAAGCAGTAAAGCATGCTTTAGGAAAGCAAGAAAGCTTCACACATACAAAAATGCCTCAAAGCTGGTTTTTGGAAAACAATTTGAAAAACATATTTGGAAAATAATTTTGAGTTTTAAAAATAGTTTACTAGGGTATAGTAAAAGCATTTTTCAAAAGGAAAGCGAGGCAAATGCCAATTTCAATGTTTTTTGAAAGCCAATGTCCAAAGATTAAGATCTTATCAAAAGCTCTAACGGCTAAACTCTCTAAGTGTCCCCGGTAGAGTTAGCAGTTTGTCGATGCCTCGCAGTGGTAATACTACCCATCGCGAAGACGCTCATGCGCCCCTGGAACATGAGTCAATTTTAAGGAAATTACCAAGGGTAAGTGATGTCACCACCAATCATTGGGTTTTTTTCTAAGGTGTGATTGGTGTTAGGATATATGCCCTTTAAATCCTACTGTATGATGTTATGTATGACATTATGTTGTAATTAATAAAGTTGTTTTATTATTATCTAAAATAATGGTAACATGAATATTTGGACATTATCATATAGTCCATGAGATGCATAGTATGTGATTTAGTCACAAAAGAAATAAATCACAAGTTCATTGTAAATTCAGAATTTTAGTTCGTAGTTGGTAAGTAAGGCCATTCTGCTAGGCAAGAAACTATGAGGTAGATTTATAATACCAAAATGGCTTAAGGTACTTTAGTAAGGGAGCATTGTCTTAGGATGATCTCTCATCTGAATACACAAGAGGTTTTAGGAGCCGATATTGATGGAGAATCCCAAGCGGATATGATACTTTAGTCACTACCGGAATCATTCAAGGAATTCAGACTAAATTATAACATAAATAAAAAGATTTATACATTTTCTGAATTAATGAATGAATTGGTGGCTTCAAAAGTCATTCTTGGTACATCCAGTGTTGATGCTAATATGATTAAAGCTTCTTCTTCTTAACCTAAGTTGAAAGGCAAGGGTAAAAAGAAGAAGAAGAAGAAGGACTTCACCAAGCAAGATAGTAAACAAATTGCCTTAGGAGTTGCCAACAAGGGAAAGAAGAAGGACTACGCCAAAGGAAAGTGTTTCCATTGTGGCGAGAAAGGTCATTGGAAGAGGAATTGTCCAAAATTCCAAGCTGCCAATAATAAAGGTATGAAAAGTTCATCCCTTCTTGAAATATGTTTAGTACAAAATCCCACGAATTCCTAGTGTGGATTCAGGTTGTGCTAATCATAACTGTAATACTTTGCAAGGGTTCCAGGAGACCAAAAAGTTTAATGAAGGGGAATTGTTTCTTACTTTGGCTAATGGAAGCAGAATTCCAGTTGTAGCTGTTGGAGTGTTTAATTTGTGTTTTAGTTCTAGAGTTCTAATATTGAAAGACTGTTTGTAAGTACCTAATGTTCGTAGAAATTTAATTTATGCAACTTATTTAGGTAAACATGGATATTGTGTTATCCTGAAAGACAATGTTGTAATAAAAAAGGATAAAGTGTTTATCTGTTCTGGCAATATTGTTGATGGTCTTTATATTTTAACTCCTAATAAGCATGAATTATACAATTCTGAATTAGATAATAACTCTCATGTAAAATCATTAAAGAGAAAATTTCCTTCTACTAATGATGCATATCTTTGGCACTTGTGTTTGGGTTATATTAATTCAAACATAATTCAAAGACTGATCAAAGATGGACTCTTAGAGCCATTGGACTTTGATGAATTTCTAGTTTGTGAATCTTGTTTAGAGGGCAAAATGACCAAAATACCTTTTAATGCAAAAGGTAGAAAAGCCCAAGAATTGCTTGAATTAGTTCATACGGATGTATGTGGTCCTATGTCAACCCAAGCAAAAGGAGGTTATGAGTACTTCATCACTTTTACGGATGATTACTCAAGATATGGTTATGTGTACCTAATGAGACGGAAGTCCGAAGCCTTTGAAAAGTTCAAAGAGTTTAGGGTTGAAGTTGAGAATCAATTAGGTAAACGCATAAAGGCCATTCGATCTTATTGAGGTAGCAAATACCTTCTTGGGGATTTCAAGGATTACTTAACTCAAAATGGGATTGTATCCCAATTGACTACACCTGGAACTCCTCAACAAAATGGTGTAGTAGAGAGTAGGAACATGACTCTTTTAGAAATGGTTAGGTCCATGATGAGTTATTCAACTTTACCAATTTTCTTTTAGGGATATGCACTAAAAACTGCAATGCATATTTTAAATTTAGTTCCACCAAAATTAGTTCCTAAGACACCTAAAGAATTGTGGAGTGGGCGCAAGCCTAGTATGAAATACCTCCACATTTGGGAATGTCCAGCACATGTGTTGAAAAGGAAGTCTGATAAGTTGGAAGCAAAAACAGAAGTATGCATGTTTTTATGGTATTCAAAGGAAACTAGGGCTTATTTATTCTATAATCATAAAGATAACAAAATGTTTGTTAGCACCAATGCCAAATTTTTGGAAGATGATTATGTGAATAATTTTAATCCTAAAAGTAAAGTTGTCTTGGTTGAAATAGATGAACCTATAATTGAACAACCAATGGATGAAATTAGGGATGATGTGGTTATATTAGATACACCACAAGATTCTACTCATGAGATGACTAGTACACAAGAGCCTTGTCGTAGTGGGAGGATTATAAGGCCACTTGTAAGATTTATAGGTCTAGGAGAAACTTATGAAGCTATCTCAGAAGAGGTTGAATCTAATCCTTACACTTATGAAGAGGCAATGAAAGATATAGATGCACATCATTGGGTCAAAGCTATGAAATCTAAATTGGATTCAATATATTCCAATCAAGTTTGGGATATTGTAAAGGCACCTGATGGTATTAAACTTGTTGGTTGCAAATGGATTTACAAGAGGAAGAGAGGGATAGATGGAAAGGTTGAAACCTTTAAAGCAAGGCTAGTGACGAAAGGATATACACAAAAAGAAAGTATTGATTATGAAGAAACCTTTTCACCAGTAGTAATGCTTAAATCTATCAAAATTCTCTTATCCATTGCTGCTCATTATGATTATGAGATTTGGCAAATGGATGTCAAGACTTCATTTCTTAATGGCAATCTTGAAGAAGAAATCTATATGATACAACCAAAAGGTTTCATAGCAAAGAACCAAGAGCATATGGTATGCAAGTTGAAAAGATCCATTTATGGACTTAAGCAAGCATCTAGATCATGGAACATCAGATTTGATTAAGCAATCAACTCGTTTGGTTTTGAAAAAAATCTAGATGAATCATGTGTACAAAAGACATCAAGATAAAGTAGTAATGTTCCTAGTGCTTTATGTTGATGACATTCTACTCATTGGAAATGATGTAGGGGTAATGTCATCGGTAAAGATTTGGTTGTCAAACCAATTTGATATGAAGGACTTCGGCAACGCGAACTTTATTCTAGGGATTAAGCTTTGGTGAGATCGTAAGAATAGAATGTTAGGCTTATCATAAGCTAGATATATAGATAAGGTTCTAGAACAATTTAGCATGCAAAACTCCAAAAAAGGATTGCTGCCTTTCAGACATGGAGTTCCTCTGTCTGATGACTAAAGGCCTAAGACTCTGAGGATGAAAATATGATGAGACAAATTCCCTAGCTTCTGCAGTGGGAAGTCTCATGTATGCCATGCTTTGTACTAGACCAGATATCTGTTATTCAAATGGCATAGTCAGCTGATATCAATCAAATCTAGGACTTAGACCTTGGCAAGCTGTAAAGCATATTCTTTAGTAACTAAGGAAAACGAGAGATTATATGCTTGTTTACCATAGTAAGGATTTGATTCCCATTGGTTATACAAATTCAGATTTTCAATCAGATTTTGATTTCAGAAAGTCTACTTCAGGTTGTGTGTTCACCTTGGGAGGTGGAGCCATAAGTTGGAGGAGTGTTAAGCAATCTTTTATTGCTAACTCCACCATGGAAGTCGAACATGTTTCTGCTTGTAAAGCGGCAAAGGAAGCTGTTTGGCTCAAGAAATTCCTTTATGATCTTGGTGTTGTGAGAATCAAGCAAGTTCCTATCACATTGTTTTGCGATAATAGTGGAGCGGTTGCATAATCCAAGGATCCAAGGAATCACAAGAAAGGAAAGCATATTGAAAGAAAGTACTACATCATTCTAGACATTGTTGCTCGAGGAGATGTAGTAGTAGCAAAGATTGATAGTGCAAATAATTTAGCAGATCCCTTTACCAAAGCCTTGCCCCAAAGGACCTTTGAGTCACATTTGGAGGGAATGGGAGTTAGATTAGTGCACAATAGTCTTTAGCGCAAGTGGGAGATTGTTAGGATATGTGTTCTTTAAATCCTATTGTGTGATGCTATGTATGATATTATGTTGTGATTAATAACGTTGTTTTATTTTTATCTAAAATCATTGTAGCATGAATATTTGGACATTATCATATAGTCCATGAGATGCATAGTATGTTATTTAGTCACAGAAGATATAAATCAAGTTTTTTGTAAACTCAGAATTTTAGTTCATACTCGGTGATGAAATTAGGCATTTCATTTGTGAAGACTATAACATATCAACTAAGATGATTTGTCTTGATCATGGAAGTGGAGATTTCTGGTTGATATGTTTTAAGTGTTAAGACATATTGTACTAGACTGCTGTGAGATTTATTATTCTACTAACGACTATCAAATAAATAATAAAACTCATGACTTTTATTTACATGAACTCTCAATCCCGAGAGAATAATGAACTTGATCATGAAGTGTCGGTTGCTTTGATATATCAGGAGTGACATCTAAAGTCACGATCAAAACCTCAGTATGTTGGGCAGCCACATTTAATGTCGAAGGAACATATATTCTCAAGACGGAATTCATAATCTTTTAATGGAGATATAAAATATTCCCTTAAGATAAGTTTAATAGGTTTGGTTATTTAGAGGGTTAGGCCTAACCAGTTTAGTAAGGAATTACTAAAGTATATATTTATGAAATTGGATTTCATAAATATACGATGAATAACTTAAAGGATTAAATTGGGTAATCAAGGATTCAGATGTGGTAATCAAGGATTAAGATGTGGTAATCTTCAAAATGACAGTCAACAATCATGACTCTGTATTACTACGAATATTTTAATGAAGGAGTTGAATGTATAATAAAGTCTTAGGATATAATTTATTAATAAGGTCTAGAGTGCAATTATATTTATATAGTGGTACTAAATATAATTAATGGTAATTTTAGGCTTATCAAGAGTTGGCAAAAAGGCCCAAAACCCATTGGAGCTAGTGTCTTATTTGTTCTTTTTGGTCCCACTCCAAGCCACTGGCCACATGCTAAAGCCCAATTGGAATGGCCCAAAAGGCTAGCCCAATTAGATAATCAGTTATATATAAGGAGAGAAACATACATAATTTTGTATTGAATGAAATGGTATGTATGTGAGTGTAAGCCACTCTCTTATTCTCCCTTGAACACATACATATAAACTAACTGAGAGACCACACTTCTTGAGCTTAAGTGGAATTGGAGTGAAGATTAAAAGTGCTCCCAAGTACTTCTAATCATTGGTTTTGAATTTCACCGCACCAAGGTATGCTCTCTTGTTCTTAAATTCTGAAATTTACATAGTACAGGTTATCAAATGCGAATGAAGTAGATCCGTTAATTTTCCACTACGTGTATTTTGTATGTGATACAAACCATGTTTTTCCAACAATTGGTCACCTGACTCTATTTGATTTTATTACTGATCCTAGGTTAAAAAAAATGTCATTTTTCCAAATCTAACATGGTTAGGTAAAAAAATCTTGATCCTTGAGTTCGGAAGTCTTGTTATGTGTAAGGAAGGTATTAGGCACCCCACAACGCCTATCCATAGACAGTCCTTTGTTTTGGTAAAATCTTAATTTAAGGACATTGGCAATTGAAAACGAGCTATTGGCAATAGCTTTCGGGGCTATAAGCAAATTGGGCTTTGAGGTTTTGATTCAAAATGGGTGTGGTCTCCATCGATGCTTCCCTTAGTGTGTTTGGAATCGTTGCCAAATTTCCACGGCGAAAATTTGGCAGCATTTTTTGCCTTATTTTCGTGGTGGAAATCTGACAACGCTTCACCTCAGGTGCGTTATAGCACTCAAAATGCTTTCTCACCAAGCTTTTACTATGAGAATACAACAATAGGGATGCCCTATTTTCACTGCAAAAATCCGGTAGAGTTTTGTGTTTGGTGAGTTATGGCGCGTTGGTAGGGTTTTGTGCCTGTGTATAAGGCGTGTGCCAACATGCTCATGCTAGGATGAGCCGGAGCCCCTCAAAGCATTTAAAATGTTGATATGTGTCACATACACAGGGAAACCGATGTCACTTGGTGACATGGATAGGGACGGTCACACCACGGTGACTATGCACACAGTACGACATGAATATGCACCTACAGCAAATGCCTTGAGCACATACTCATGTCACAAGGTCAAGAGCACTCATGGCTAGAGATGGTTGCTCACGTAGCCATGAGAGTCCATCATTCAAAGTGCACGATCAACCACACACACACACACACACACACACATATATATACACATACATCATGCATAATGCTATCACACAAAGTAGGAAAGATAAACAGACATTGCCAACGTCCCAAGGGTATGGCCCAGCAAGGTACAAGAAATGTAAAATAGACATTGCCATAACCAGAGAACACAGCCCAAGCAAGGAGTAAGAAATCTAAAGGGTACAAGGAGAAAGGGAACCCTAATACATGCTCTAGAGAAAAGGCTAAGAGAGAGGGAGAAATATATAACCACTCAGGGAGGCTAGGCCTCTAAATCTACTGAACATTGCTCTTTGTGGGCTTGCATCTTCTTGCTTGCATCGTTGCCCCTTTTGCTTGCACTTAGGAGGTCACACCCTTGCTCCAAGTGTCCATACTCCATGCATGTACATGCAATAACAAAAGAAACAAGCCAGCAGACAAGCAAAGAAACAAGCATAAAGAAAGCATGCTAAAAGAAAAGCTATCAAAGAAAGAGAGCCAAACGGGGGCAAACAAACATGTTATCAAACAAAAAAGGGTGTCCTAGGAGGACAAATGTAGGTTTGGATTGGGTGTCCATAGTTCCAATGGATTGGAATGTGGACGACATACAAACTCATGCATGAACATGTAGACAAGCATGCAAAGATGCAAAGAAAAAAAGAAAGCCAAACGGGTGGCACAAAGCAAGCAAGACAAGCATAACAACATTGCACAGAGCAGAGAAAGATGTGTATCAAGCACACCGACACCACGGAGGTGTGCCTCACATGTGGTTACACCCCCAAACAACTCATAAAAGGGACAAATCCAACCACACATAGCAAGTGGCCTCAAAGACTGACAAGCACAAGCCCTCGAAGAGCACAAAGCATGGCAAAGCTTAGATCTAGATAGGCAAAGATGGAGATAAAGCATAGAAGCAAACAAACATAGACATGCATAAAAGAAATGATCCAAACCCTTTGATATAGGCCTAGGTGTAGGGGTGTAGACTTAGACCATAGGATCTAGATCTACACCCTACCTAAAGGGAGAAAACACAAGAAATAGGAGATTAAAAAAAAAGGTAAAAATGCTTTATAAGCACATTGCCTAGCAACCAACATGTAGATCTAGACACATGAACATGGCAAGAAGAACACAAAGATATAGATCTAAGCATGAACATGGCAAGGAGAACATAAACAAGTAAATCTAAGCATAAACATGCTACGGAGCACATAAACAAGTAGATCTAGGCATAAACATGGCAAGGAGCACATAAACAAATAGAACTAAGCGTGAACATGGCAAAAAGCACCTAAGGACATGGATCTAAGCACAAACACAAAATTTAGGCATATCCTAGCCCAAAAAGGCTAGGCCAACAACATCAAAGTGGTAAAACATGGCAAAAAGCAAGGAGACATGCTAAAAAAGGCTATAAAACATGCGGCTATAAAACATGCTAGCAAGTAAGCTAAAACAAAGATATACTATGGAAAGCAAATAGACATTATATGAACAAAGATAAAGCAAATGGTGTAGATTGTAGTTAAAAAGCTACATCTACACCCTTTAAACCTCAAATCCAAGGTCCTAAGACCAAGGAAAGGGAAATGAGTATAAGAACACTACCTCCTGATTGCTGAAAGAAGAGAGAAATCAAAGGTTTTTTGATGTATTTGAGAGAGAATTTAGAAAGGAAAAGAGAGAGAATCTTCCTTAAAAAATGCATCAAATGGCCCTTTTTTTTCTTTTTTGTCTTTTTTTAATTTGAGGGGGCTCTAGGGGTATTTATATTGAAAAGTGACTTTTCAGCTCAGGCAGCTACTTAGTGGCCACTGGCCAAGCTCTAGCGACCACTTTGAAGCTGCCAACTTGGAATGGCTTGATGAAGGCTTTCCCAAGCATGGATTGGGTTGATCTTGGTCTCTCTAGAAAGGCCTGGATGTGTAGTTTTTGGAACACTAAAGAACTTGAAAATCCAACAGTTGGATCAAAAGTTATGGCCACGGGAAGTGAGCTAACGTGCTTTACACAGTTTTCAAGATATCTCCATCGTTTTAAACCCAATTATGACCCATGAATAGTCATTAGAAAAGGAATTCAATAATATTCACGATGACACTGATCTCGTTCCGATGGTTGGATCAAAATTAGGGTTTTCGAGGCCCTCAAAAGCCAATCTTGGGTCAAATTTGGTCAAACTTGATGAAAATCACCAAGTGGCTTTTGGTTTGATGTAAAAACATGAAAACTCTGGTTTTGGGAAGATTTTGACTAGTTTTGACTTTCAGTCAACCTAGGGTTAACCAAGGGCATTTTAGTCAATTTGACCTAAAATAGCTCTTTGAGTGCTCTGATGCTCGAACAAGTTGCGTCACATCAATCTATATGTTTCCATGGCCTCATGGAAGGAAGTTAATATTTTTGAGATCAGACTCATGAAGATCGGACTCTGTTTAGGCAGAATGGATGCCTAACACCTTTTCATTCTGTAAGCTAGCCCCTAAACCACAGATTTTGGTTCGTAGAATAGTACCTTGTCTTTTCTTTTGATCAATTGTAACTAGGAAACAAAGCCTTGTAACCTTTTTTCTACTAGATTGTAAGATAGGAAACAAAGCTATGTATAGTTCTTTTTATCGAATTGTAATTCATTCAAGTTAATGAGGATTTTTATTATTACGATATTTTATACTCGTTTATAGTTTTTCTTATTTTTTGTAATATAAAAATAAGTGGCGATTTCACATAACCCCAAAGGAGAGGTGCTAATACTTTCTCCTTTGATTTGAGAGCACCTATAAGGGAAAATTTCCAATCTCTCACAGTATGCTTATGGGAGATTCAAAGACTCAAGAGAGTAAGTCTTGAACACAAATCTACAATCTACCACTATTCTAAGAAAAGACTTAAAAAGAAGGGCTTATAACGTTACTGTTATCATTTTAGACAAGAACTTAAAAAAATAAAAATAATAATAATAATAATAATAATAGGCTCATGAAAAAAATATTCTTTTTTGAAAGAACATACTTTAAAAGAGACACTTCAAAAACATCATTTTTTAGAGAGAGAGAAAACATTTTTGAAAACACTTTGGAGAACATTTTTAAAACAAATTTGAAAACACTTTTTTTTTAAATTTATTTTAAAGTTTCAGCCCTCCTTAAATAAACAGATTTTATTTCCATTTGAAAAAAAATATTTTCTTAATTTTTTTTAATACAGTACAGAAAACAATTTTTATACAGTGCAGAAAACAGTTTTTTATACAGCAGAAAACAGTTTTTATACAGTGTAGAAAACAGTTTTTGTAGTGCAGAAAAACAGTTTCGAAAACAAATTTTTTCTACTTTATAAAACAAAATTTTTAATTAGGAAAAATTTTAAAAAGAGTTTTGAAAAACTTTTTTTTTTTGGTTTTGAAATTTCGGGTTCCCCCTAAAAAAGTTATTATTTTAAAAGTACTTTTGAAAAAGGATTTGAAGAAAAACATTTTTGAAAGCACTTTAAAATTTTTTTTTGAAAACAAATGGATCATTATTTTTAGGGTTTCGGTTTCCCTTTAAAATAGATTTTTTTTTTTTTCGAAACTTTCTCTCTCTCTTTTTTTTTTTTTTTTTTTTGGAGTAGGGAGAAACATAAAGAAAATATTTTATTTTGAAAACTTGTTAAAAGACAAAAGACATTTTCTATAAAAAAAAAAAAAAAAAAAAAAAACCTTTTTGAAAAAGACTTTATTTTTAGAAGGGGTGGAAAGAGTTTTTTGTTTTGAAAAAAAAAATTAGAATAGAGGTGTGGAGGAGATGTATACTCAAGCATTTTCTTTATGGCACATTATCAACAAGGAAAAGATAAAGAGACAACAACAAGATAGAGTCCATAAAATAAATCTTGAAAAGTAAAGAACTTGAAATGTAAAGACTTGGAATTTAAATTGCAAGAAAAATAAAGACTTTAATTGTAAAAGCTTGAATTATAAAAGCTTGGAATGTAAATGGCTTGAAATATAAATGACTTAAAATGTAAAGACTTGAAATATTGTAAAGTTCATTAAAATTGTTTATTTATTGTCTCCTAAAATAGAGTCTAATCCCCCTACAAGCCTTTATGGATCCTTCAACACAAAAAAGTGGGAGTTCTTATGCCATCACCACTCTTGGGACACATACCCATATTGTGCCCAAATGGGAGTTTAAACACCATTTAAAGAGGATGATAGAAATTTTTTTTAGTGTCTAGATAATATATATATATATATATATATATACACACATATATATAAGAGCAAGGAAAGTAAAAGGGGATGAGGATGTGCAAGAAAGTAAAAGGGATTGCAAGAAAATAAAAGGGATTGCAATTAATGTAAAGGCAAATAAAATCCTAGATGCCTAGGTGGTATGGGATTTCTTCCCCCTAAGGATACTTCCCAGTCATGGCCTAGGATGATGGTCCAATACCCATCTAGGATGAACAACACAAATATAATATATAACATTGATATTAAAAGCAATGAAAATAAAGGGTTAGATGCAAACATAAAGTATACAACAAGTAAGATGAAACAACCATTTACACAACAAAGTGAAGGAAATAAAGAATTTTTATATATTGAGAGATGATTACAAAAGTAAAAGGGAAGGATGAGTTTAGTTATTAAAGAACTAAACTCATCCCAAAACCTTACCCACAAAAGATTACAACAAAGGAGAAAGGAAGAAAGCCTTTTGTATAGCGTTTCCTAAAGAGAGAGAGAGAGAGAGAGTTTTTTTTTTTTTTTTTTCTCACAAATCCTACACAAATTTTCTACCTCACTTTTTCATCTATTTCTTAATGATTTTTCCAATAATTTTTTTTGGGGGGGGGGGGGGGGGGGGTTATTTATAGCAAAAATGAAGGAATAGGAGGCTAGCATTAGTGTACCATTGTACAGAGTGCTAGCCGCCCCTTAAAAGTGATGGGTAGCATTGGTTTACCCTGGAACACCAATGCTAGCTCCATTATTATCCACCTCGTTAGCGCCTCGTCAGCACTTTTTGTCTTTTTATAACCTTTGACCCGATCTTTGCATGGCTGTTTGGAGGCATTTAAGAGCTCCATTTTCTTCAAATTTTATATGAATGGAAAGCTATGTATGTCTAGTTTCCAATGGTTCTGGCCTCGTTTGATTTGGAGCTACGGTCTTTGAGATATTTTGCTCAAAAGGGAGGTGACACAAAACTGAAAAATTCCAAACGTCTTCCCTTGAAAAATTCATATCTCTTAATCTGGAGCTGATATTGTCAAACCCTTTCGGTGAAAATTAGCTAAGACCTTGTTCTTCAAGAAAGTCCATCCCCTTTTTTTCCAGTTCTTACCCAATTGGTACAGTTTGTTACGCGAAGCTAGGTCGAAAACCGTTAGTTTTCTTGAAAAATACAGTGAAGATTTTACTAGGGTTTCGGAATTTTTTTGATATCTCATCAATTTTAACTTTGATTTTTGCCCGTAAACTATCATTTCAAAGGGTCCTACAAGATAGTTTAAAATTCAACACGATCCAACAATCCGATCAAAAAGTTAACTTTTTTACCATACCCGATTAGGGTTTTTGCCAAATTTTCAGTAAAATCATTTTTTTCAAATGTTGCGACTTTTTAATTTACCATTCAAACGTGTTGTATTTATTTTTCCCTTTTTGGCTTTGAAATTCATGGTTTTCTACATTTTTCTAATTTTTTTGGTTTCTTTGGTCTTTATTCTGACGCGCGAATCGGGACCAGGCAAAATATAGTATCAACACACTCACTTGTATTTTTTTTCTTTAACCTTCCTTATAACAAAAAAATATTCTACTTGATATTACTCCACTAAATCTATCCCCATTCTTCCATTACTTTCGAATGCTAAATCCAACTTTGTTAAGGACATATTTTATGTGATTGACTAATCTTTTAACAAAATGCACTTTACTTGTAATTGGGTAGATCTAGGATGAGTTTATTACTTCAAGAAACAGGAGTTCAAGTCAAGTATTAAAGCCATGAATATTAGACCAAGAAATAAATGAAGAAAAGCTGTTCATTAAATCTCAACAAATACCTCGACAAAAACAGTATCTATCAAGATTTAAGAACAAAGCTCAACAAAAGCTTGATAGTAGCTGAAACTACCGAGATCTATGAAATCAGAATTTCTAGATCTAATTTTTGGCCCTACTGACATGTATGTGTAGGGTTTCTTTTCTCACAACCCTAGACATATATAAGTTTTATTTTAAAGGTCGTTATACATGGAGAACACATACAGAAAGCGACCTAGTGCCTTGTTCTCTCTGAAAGAAGCTACTATGTCTTTGCGCTAAAAGGTTTTGTAACCAAGGAGCTTCATGTTCTTCATTATTGATGAAGTGAATATTTCTGCAACCAACAACCTTATTCAAGATTGCTAGGAGTTAGTTACGTACTGGGATTCGTGCAAAAGGGTGGCATTCATATATTGAAGAGTTCAAAGGTTCTGAATCGGTAAAAGGTTTCTACTATAAGTTCATTTACGGGGATTGTAGAATCTAGGGACAAAGGTTTTGTACTAGATCTTGAACTTCTCTTTACTATAGTGAATTGCTTTTCGAGAAGGTTCCCCCCCCCCAAGGTTTTTTACTGTGAAACTAGTTTGTTTCATTGGTTTACCTGGATCATCATATCTTGTCTTATTTACTACTCCACTATGTATGATATTGACATGATATTGATGTCTGTTTGTTTTAACAAGATTTATTCATAATAAATCTAATTAACAACTTGGGTTTAAAACTTGTTAATTCTATCAACCAGAGTCTAAATTTCCCAACAAGTGGTATTAGAGCAGGTTCACTCTAACTGGATTAATTTCCTAAGTGTGATCCTTGACCCTTGTTGTCATGGATCGTGGACAATCTCTTTTGATTCCTCCTTTATTTGATGGCACTAATTATGCGTATTGGAAAGTTCATATGAAAGTTTTTTTGTAGGCTATAGGTGAAAAAGTATGGCAAGCTGTTGAAGTTGGCTGGATTAAGCCAAAGGAAGCGCCGATGGATTGGGATGAAGCAAAAATCAAAGTGGCAAATTTCAATAGTACGGCCGTCAATGCTTTGTTTAGTGGGGTGACCAATGAATAATTCAAGAAAATATCATCCACGGAAGTTACCAAGGAAGCATGGACCATTCTTGAGACCACCTATGAAGTTACCAAGGCAGTAAAGACTGTGAAGCTTCAAAGACTCACTATTAGTTTTGAAGAAATGAGGATGGAGGAGGATGAGACCTTTGATGAGTTCTATGCTAAACTTAAGGGTATTGTGAATTCTGCCTTTAACTTTGGAGAATCTATAGCAGAATCCAAAATTGTTAGGAAAATCCTTAGGTCCTTACCTGAAAGATTCCATGCCAAGATCACTGCCATTGAAGAAGTGAAGGACATTGATCAAATTCCTTTAACTGAGCTTGTAGGGAAACTTCAAACCTATGAGATAAGATTAGGTTTAATGGGAAAATGTGGAAATAGTAGAAAGTTGGCTCTTAAGGGTATAGAGGAAGAGATTGATGACTTTGAAGATGAAGATGAAAGCGAAAATGAAGATGAAGATGATGATAAGGATGAGGATCTAACCTTCATACTAATGAGATTATCAGGCTTCTTCAATATAGGAAAAATGATAAGGACAAACCTCCCGGGACATCTAAATCCTCTAAGAAGGGTAAAAGTGAAAAACCCCTTATCCAGTGCCATGAATGTAAAGGTTATGGTCATATGAGGATAGAGTGCCCAAACTACCTTATGAAGGAAAAGACCAAGAAGTTAAATGATAACGGGTTGGTTGCTACCTTAAGTGATATTGAGAATGACTCTTCTGATTAGTATATGGATGAATGTGGTCAATTTATGGCTTTTGTTGTCACAACCGATAAGGTGATTATGGAGAGTTCTAGTGACAATGAGGATTCTTTTGATGATGAAGTACCTAAGAAGCTGAACCTTCAAGAAGCCTATGATAAGCTATGCACTGAGTTTATAAAATCTAAAAAGGCTTTACATCTTTGTAGAAAAGAGCTTAATGAGGTAAAAACTGAAAAAGATTATCTATTAGTCAAATTAGATGAGACTACAAGGTTGGTTGAGACTTTTGTTATGGAGAACACCTTACTAGATAAGAAGGTCAAGAATCTTGAGGTAAAGCTTAGTCAAGCTAGAACTCAAATAAAGAGGATGTCTAGTGCAAAGCTTGATGAGGTCTTGAGTGCTCAAAAGCCTAATTTTGATAAGGCTGGCTTAGGATATGTTGACTCCTCCGGTCCCTCCTCTTCCACGGCTTCTGGATCAAAGACTATCTTTGTGCCCTAATCTGAGAAATGTGATAAAGGTATGAAATCCATAATTGAGTTTTCTAATTCTAAATCCTTTGTTAGACCTCACTCTAGGAAGTCTAGTAGTCCTAAAACTGCTCATGTTTGTTACCATTGTGGTGTTTGTACAAATGTCCAAACGGTCATAGGTTTCCTCTCAAGGAATTACACCTTTGTTTGGAGAGTTATTAAAAGTATTGAGTTTTTTAACTCAATTTCAGAAGAATTCTAATTCTTTTATGTCCTTTAGTAGACATACTAGAACATGTGCCTTTTCATCTTCATGGCCAAAGACTCGTGTTGTGTGGGTGAGAAAGGCCTAAGACTTAATTATCTTTTCAGTTGTCCTCTTCTTTAATTCTTTCTATTTAAAGTAGGACTCTCTTTGCTTGATTTCTTATCTGCTTTTGGAATCACGCTTTCATGCATTTGCATCTTTCTTTCATGCTTTCATGTTGTTTGTCTCTTTTTGTTTGGTTGTTTAGTCTTTATTTTGTTTTTTTTCAAAATAAAAAGAGAAAAATTAAAAAACAAATACAAAAACAGTGTGTGTTTGTGTATGTTGGTACTTGTGTACCTTTGATGGTCATTGAAACGAAGTTTCTAAACTTTGTATCTCTTGTAACTTAGATGAGCATTTCTATGCACAATTAAGCAAGTGAGCTTTATGGCTTGTGTTTGTGATGAGTAAGATTAAGTTATCTCTTATATCTCATACTCATATCACTCTTTTTGATGGGAAGGACTAGAAAATCCTAAGAGAAAGGCATAAATAACCATCTCACCACTAAAGCCCACCAATCATGTATAACATTTGTATGCTTCGACATAGCAAAATTGTGATGTTTTGGCTTACATAATTGGGTATTTCTTTTCTCTCTTATATGCCCATGCATGCTATACTTAAAAGAAAAATATGCAAAGAAAAAATAAAAGCAAAAAGAATCAAAATGCTTTTAATATGGTTGCAAGCGTGTTTCAAAGAGATGTGAGAGTTATAGGATGTACCTCGAAGGTGATAGTCCTCATCAAATAGTTATGATTGTGTGTGAGTGTATTTGATTTTCCCATGTCTCAAATCTTCATAATATGAGACACTTATACACTCTTGCTTTGTTTCACACTATTGATACTGTATTTTGTCCACCCTTGATTTGCATGCCGAACATTGAAAAACCCAAAAATATCATTTACTCTCCATGGTATCACGAGAAAATATATAATGGCGTGGCACAACTCATTTGGACATCGGCACGCTCAAAGTGCATTTTTTGGCCAAAATGACCAAAATACCCCTAGTCAAACATGGGTTGACCAAATGTCAAATAAGATTAAAATCCTTACAAAACAACATTTTTCATGGTTTTATATCAAACTCGAGCTCCTCGGAGATTTTTAGCAACTTTGACCCAGAGTTAACTTTAGTGGGCCCCAAAAACCCTAATTTTGATTCGGCTGTCAAAATGGGTTGAAACCTATGCCATTGTGAAGATTAGCCAATTCTCGTTCCAACAACTATTCATGGGTCCAAATCGGAGTTAGAACGGCTGAGATATCATGAAAACTGGGATGACGCGTCGATTGACGCACCGAAAACTTCCGAGAGCCATAACTTTTGATCCGACCATTGGATTTTTGAGTTCCATACCTTTTTAGAAACTGAAGATGAAGATCTATCTAAGGGTTGTTGTGGATGTAGCTTTTTTTTAGCTATCATCCACACCCCTAACCTTCTAAATCTTTTTCCTAACATGTTCTTGCTCTTTTTCCCATAATAACATGATTTATTGCTTTCTTTAGCATGTTTCTTGATTTATGTATGTTCCTTGCTTAGATACATGTGTTTATGTGCTTGTTTCCATGTTTTATGCTTAGATCTATGTTTCTACATGCTTATAAGTTTAGATCTACATGCCTTGGGTTTTATGCCATGTTTCCTTTGTTTTGTTCCTCTCTTTGCTTTGCGTTGATGTTAGGGTTATGTGCTCACATGCTAGAAGTCATGTCTATGGTTATGCTTTGCTCAGATCTATGTGTTCGTACGCTTTTTGCCATGTTTTATGTTTAGATCCGCATCCATACATGCTTATATGCCTAGATCTATGTGTTCACATGTTTGTGTGCTTGGATCTATGTTCTATATTCTTTATGCCATCTTCCATGTGCTTGTGCGCTCTATGCCGTGTTTGTGTGCCTAGGCCTAGACTATGTTTGTCATGCCATGTGCTATTGTAGCCCTTTTGTCGCTTTATCTTTCTTTCTTGCGTTTTGGCCTAATGGTTCGGACCTAATCTAGACCCCATGGTCTTTGTCATCGTCCATACACTTTGGCCCATATCAAAGGGTTTGGATCACCCATTTTGCATGTCTATGCTTGCTTGCTTCTATGCTCTATGCTTTATGCTTGTGTTAGCCTTTCTTGTTCTAAGCTTTGCCACGTATGACACCTTTAGCGGGTTCGTGGTTGTGTGGTTACATTTGACACCTATGAGGTCTTGTTTAGATGTAACCACTTGGGATGCATCGCCGTGATGCCTGTTGCTTTGTGCATACCCCTATTTTTGCCAGCATGACAGCAAGCACGGACTGGCAGCAAGAGAGAAGGAGGGAAGGCGCTCTACAACTAACATAACAGCCAGTTGAAAAACGCTAGCTCTAGCTAGGCTAGCGCGCAATGGCTTTCTCTGATAGGGGCTCGTTTCTTCAAGCTCCGCCCAACCTATACAAGGTGCTGTTCGCTTTCTCTTAGCCACCCATGCAATGCTATGCTTATCATGCTTGTTTGCACCACCCGTTGGCTTTCTTTGCATCTTTACATGCTTGCTTACATGTCCATGCATGAGTCTTGCATGCTAATGTGTCATCCATACTTCAACACAATGAAGCTATGGACATCCAATCCAAATATACATTTGTCCCTAGCGGACACCACCTTTTGTTTGTTTGTTTGTTTACTTTCTTGTTCATTTGTGCATCTTGTTTGCCCTATCTCCTATCACATTCTATGCTTGCCATGTCTATCATGTTTATCCATTTTATGCCTTTTCATTTGCTCTTTACATCCTTTCCTTCCCTTGCTTGTCTACTGGTTTCTTGTCTTTGCCTTTGCATGCACACACATGAAGTGAGGACGCATGAAGCTAGGGCACAGTCTCCCAGGTGCAAGCAAAGAGGGCGCGGGCGCAAGCATGTCGATATAAGCCGAGCAACTACAATCAGTAGGTTTAGGAGTTTAGCTTTTCCCCTTTGGTTATGTACTCTTTTATAACCCCCCTCCTTCCTCTTCCCTTTCTCCCTTAGATGGTCTATATTAGGTATATCATATTGTGTACCATTCGTCCTCATCTCTAGAGTATGGCGACCCCTGTTTATTTTTCTACACTTCTATTTTGGCCCATTCTCTAAGGATGTAGGCATTTACTTTCCTACTCTGTGTGCTAGCATTATGCATGATGCATGTATATATATACCTACTTGCCCCTTTCCGGTGTGATTGTCACGATCCGTGTCACTTAAGGCTAGCAATGCCTAATTTCCATCGCGAAAGTAAGGTGACTTCTCACCAGATTTTTGTAGTGGAAATCTAGCACTTTGCTCAAATGCCTTAGAAAAGCATAGATTGGGACCACACCCTTTCAAAATCCAAAACCTCAAAACCCCCATGCATGCAAAGCCCCGAAAGCCAATGCAAAAATCATGTTTTTACTACCAATTTCAAAAAATTAAGGTTTTATCAAAACAAATGACTATCCTTGGATAGGCGTTGTGGGGTGCCTAACACATTTCCCACACAAAACCAAACTTCCGAATCTAAGAATCAAGATTTTTTTGCCATCCACATTAGATTAGGAAAAATTACCTTTTTCTTAGCCTAAGATTGGTAATAAAATCAACTAGAAATAGGTGACCAATCACACCTTAGAAAAACTCAATAATTGGTAGCGACTCCACTTACTTTTGGTAATCCCTTAAAATTTGGCCTAGATTCCTGCCATAACGCCAAAGGTAGACCTACCTTCCTCTCACTGAGAGAGAGATACCTTTGAAAGAACACATGTGTAGGGTTTCTTTTCTCACAATTCTAGACATATATAAGGCTTATTTTAAAGGTCGTTATACATGGAGAACACATGTAGAAAGTAACCTAGTGCCTTGTTCTCTCTGAAAGAAGCTACTGCGTCTTTGCGCCAAAGGGTTTTGTAACCAAGGAGCTTCTTGTTCTTCATTGTTGATGAAGTGAAGATTTCTGCAACCAACAACCTTCTTTAAGATTGTTGGGAGTTAGTCACGTACTGGGATCCGTGCAAAAGGGTGACGTTCATATTTAGAAGAGTTCAGAGGTTCTAAAGTGGTAGAATGATTCTGCTGTAAGTTCATCTACGGAGATTGTAAAGTCTAGGGACAAAGGTTTTGTACTAGATTTGAAACTTCTCTTTACTATAGTGAAGGTTTCCCCCCAGGTTTTTTACTATGAAACTAGTTTGTTTCATTGGTTTTCCTAGGTAATCATATCTTGTCTTATTTACTATTTCGCTGTACATGATATTGACATGATATTGGTGTTTGTTTGTTTTATCAAGGTTTATTCATAATAAATCTAATTAACAACTTGAGTTTAAAACTTGTTAATTTTATCAACTGGGGTGTTAATTTCCCAACAATCTTCTTTAGCATATTCGTTATTGTTAGGATTAGTGCCTTTAAATCCTATTGTATGATGCTATGTATGTTATTATGTATGACATTATGTATGACTTAATGTTGTGATTAATCAAGTTTCTTTATTCTTATCTAAAATAATGGTAACATGAATATTTGGACATTATCATATAGTTCATGAGATGCATAGTATATGATTTATGCGATTTAGTCACAGAAGATATAGATCACAAGTTCTTTGTAAATTCAAATTTTTGGTTCGTAGTTGGTGATTAAATTTGACATTTCATCTGCAAAGACTATAACATATCAACTAAGATGATTTATCTTGATCATGGAAGTTGAGACTTTTAGTTGATATGTTTTAAGAGTTAAGACATATTGAACTGGACTGCTGTGAGATTTATTATTCTCCTAACGACTGTCAAATGAATAATAAATCTCATGACTTCTATTTACATGAACTCTTAATCCTGAGAGAATAATGGACCTAATCATGGACTGTAGGTTGCTTTGATATATCAAGAGTGAGATCTAGAGTAATGGTCAAAACCTCAGTATATTGGGTAGCCACATTTAGTGTTCATGGAACATATATTCTCAAGATGGAATTCATAGTCTCTTAGCAGAGATATAAAATATTCCTTTGAGATAAGTTTAATGGGTTCAGTTATTCAGAGAATTAGGCCTAACCACTTTAGTAAAAAATTACTGAAGTATATATTTATGAAATTGGATTTCATAAATATATGATGAATAACTTAAAGGATTAAATCAGGTACTCAAGGATTAAGATGTAGTAATCTTCAAAGTGGTAGTCTACATTCATGACTTTGTATTACTACGAATATTTTATGAAGGGGTTGCATGTATAATAAAGTCTTGGGATATAATTTATAAATAAGGCCTAGAGTGCAATTATATTTATATAGTGGTATTAAATATAATTAATGGTAACTTTGGACTTATCAAGAGTTGACAAAAAAGCCCAAGGCCCATTGGAGTTAGTATCTTATTGGTCCCTTTTGGTCCCATTCCAAGCCACACACTAAAGCCCAATTGGAAAGGCCCAATAGGCTGGCCCAATTAGATAATCAGTTAGTTATAAAGGAAAAAACATACATAATTTTTTTTAAAGAGAATCATCATTGTGAAATGGTGTGTATGTGTGAGTGAAGCCACTCGATTATTCTCCATTGGAAACTGATTGAGACCACACTTTTTGGGCATAAAGTGGAATTGGAGTGAAGATTAAAAGTGTTCCCAAGTACTTCTGATCTTTTGTTTTGAATTTCACCGCACCAAGGTACGCTATCTTGTTCTTAAATTCTGAAATTTACATAGTGCATGTTATCAATCATGAATGAAATAGATCCATGTTTGTTGCTTCCGCTATGTGTTTTGTTTGAGATACAAAACCAGATTTTCCAACAGTTATATCTTTGGTGAGCATGCTCTTTTGAGTCAAACTCCATTTTCGAAACAGATATTTTCCCTTGACAATCAAAATTCTGCATAATATTACCATAAATATCTTCATTTTCTTTCTAGGACATATTTGTTCATCACTAATTATAGGCATTATACTGACTAGTAACTTTGAAAAGAAGAGAACACCTAAATAGAAATTCAAAAACCAAATTAAAGCAAAACAAGTTAGCGTTGTTGATAAAACAGTCAATGATATAAAAATAAAACAAATAATAAGATATTGAATACCCATGTTTACAAGTTTTTAATACAACAATGATAAATACAAATAAACTAGTGTTGCAGTATTATATAATTTGATAACGGAGCCTATTCCGCATGGTAATTGTTTACCCTATTCTTGTAAAACTTGTTTATTTTATACCAAAAATGGACCAAGATGTACAATAGTCTCAAGGAAATTATTTCCCCGTGTTATGAGACAAGGAACTCAACTAGTGGTCACTATTTCCCATTGAGATGTTAGAGGTATGTTACTTGCTGCATTACTAAATATTGAATTACTAGTATTGAACAAATCCCTTTTTTCTGTACATTGATGAGAGCACTTTACCCTATGTCATGCCCATGCTTGTTAGATATAATCACTTGAGCATGGTAACAAGTAAAACAATTATGGACAAATACTTGATAATACTAGATAAGGAAGTCAAATCAGATCCATGAATACTAATTGCAATTATTTTGATTACTTAGAAAATAATTTTCAAACTATAAAACTAAATTAGTAGTGAAGCAAAAATGAAAAAAGAAAAACAAATCCAAATCAAACATGGAATTCAATTATTAATTAGGAGATCAGTTAAAGACTTAGCAAAACATTATAAAAACTATGAAAAAAGAAAAAGAAAAAAGAAAAAGAAACACAAAGAAATAATGCAAAGAATGATTGAGCACCCCTTGAAATCCAGAACTTTGAATTCTAGTCAAGTTGTTGAAATCAGCAGGGGTTCTGCTTTGTGGTCTCGCTAGAGTTGGAATGATGTGAAGATTTGTGTTTTAGGTACACTCAGTAGAAAGCAAATCTTCTTTGTTGGGTTGGAATTCGAATGATTAGAAGATTTTGGAATTGTTACATATTTTAGCAGGTTGCTCAGAGCTTTCAGCGAAATGGTTTTTTGTGAAAATTTTGAGCATAGTAAGACGAGTTTTTGTATTAATCTCTATTAAATGGGATAAAATTTTGCTCATGTGACATAGCTTAATGAATATCCTTAAATTAGATAACTACCAAATATAATGCATCCATTGTAAAACTGGAGATAATGGGAGAAATAATAACGGGAGAGAAGCCCATCCCCAAAATAAAACATCTTGTTCATAAATAAAAAAAAAAGAAAAAAAGAAAAAGAAAACTAAAACATCTTGGTGTCACATACTCATACATACATACATACATACAATTAGAATTTAAACACTCATTGTATATAAAATAATAATAATAATAATTTAAACACTCATGGACTACTCCATATTCAAACATAGTTCCCGCTGCTCCTTGTTCTTGCACACCCTTGTCTCTTTCTACTAGTCAAACCTAAACACGTACAAAAGGCCAAAAGAGTTTTGAAACTTCGTAAAGTTACCGTTCGCCCCACCAAACAAACATTATTTATTTGACACATATAATACAAAAACATCCCAATTCCCACCACCCAAAGACGAGAGAAAAAAAAAAAAAACTCACAATTCCCCATGCCAATTCAAATTCAAAATACCCCTTCGCACACAAACAAGATAAAACTCCTTGATTGATACTCCAACTATCCTTCTTCTCTCTTTCTCAATGTGACAGATTTCAATATGCCTTCGTTTGGATACTGCGTTTTGCGTCTGCGTTTTGCGTTTTTTTTTTTTTTTTTTTTTTTTTTTTTTTCACGCGTTTTGGCAAAACGCGGTTACTGTTCAATGAACAGTAACCGCAAATTTTGACTTTCTGCCGCAAACAGTGTATTATGTACTGTTCATGGACCCACAAATTTCACTTTTTAGCAACTTTTTCATTAAAAATGGGTCCCACGATACTATTTACACATTTAAAAATTATTTTGCTACAGTGATTTCAGCAATAAGTTTTCAGTTCAGCAAAATAAGTCCTATCCAAACAGACCCTATATCTACCAAATCCCATTATCCAACAGCAACATTCCCCCAGGTGGACAGCTTTCAAATTCAAAATCCATCAAAGACTCAATCTTCTCTCTGAGTCTCAGATAGAGGGAGAGAGAGAAGCTTCAAGCTAGGCAATGGCAATGATGAGCGTATGCAAGAAATCCTCAATGCCAAGGCAATCCTCGTACAACTCCCTCTATGTCAACCCTCTCAATGACCAACTCAAACACAACCGTAGCTGCAGCGAAGGAGGTACCAGAACCCCAGACATCATATTAACTACTGACGACATTGACAACATTGACAAAGAGAACGATGAGCCCAACACTAACACTAACACTAACAGGAAGCACAAACAAAATGCAAATGGTTTTGCTTTCTCTTCTTCTATTTCTAATAATATCAACAAATCTTTATCTACCAACACCAGGGTCTTGATGAACTTGAAGCCTTCTTCGCTTCAGTTTTGCATGCAAATGAATGAGCCCGACAAGGCCTTTTTGTCCTCTAAGGTTTGGGAACCCCCTGAGTCCGAGAATTCCAGTTCATTGAATATTTGGGACTATTCCGATTCCGAAGCCGCTCCGGCTTCTTCTTGGTCTACACTGCCTAATAGGTTGCTTTTCTCTTCTCGATTCCCTTTTGGGATTTTCATACAAACATTTATTAATATAATATATGTATTTGTATTTATTTTATATTTGTGTTTGGTCAGGTCCTTGTTGTGTAGGCCATTGCCTCTGGATATCGGAAGGTGTACTTGTGTAATTGTGAAAGAAGAAGCATCTCCAGAGGGACTTCATCGGGGTACTGTATACTCTCTTTATACCAATGTAAGATCCCTGTAGCTTGCGAAGCCTACATGTTATATTTTCTTTTTCTTCCGAACTATGATTTATTTATTTATTCTTTTAAATATACCACCTAGTATTTGGAATTATTGAATTTTTCTTTCTCTGTATTTGTAATTTTGCTTAGTACATGTATGCTTGACACGGTTGTATATCTGATTTTGGCAATGGTTGTTGCAAACTTGCAATGTTGTTGGAGGGGGAATCCCAATTGGAAACATTTTACTCATAAGAGTTTTTATTGGTGGTCATTTTACTCTCAAGTAGTTAAACAGTTTGCTAGAAATTATTGCATAAAAACAATCTATGGGTTTCTGAGATGTTTATCAGCATTAATTTTATGGGCTATGGTCAATTCATGTCATTGCAGTCAACTAATTTTGAGAAATTTCAATTCAACATCTTTGATGGCAGTTTCTGGTCATGGGAATCTGAATATTTGTTTTAGGATGGCAGAAATGAAAGCCTGTCCCAATTCAATTGAAAATTAGGTTACTTTAGGAATTATGAGTCCACCCATACAGATGTACAACTTTGATACTCTGGCACTAGGATAAATATGACTGTAAATCTTTCACTGATGTCTCCCTTCATTATCATGTTTGGTGGTTGAATCAGGATTTCTAAACTTATAATTCTAAGGGATACTTAGGTCTGTCATGTAGCCAAATATTTATGGAAATTCATTTTTACCACATCCTGTCATTTTAATTGAAAGACCATGGTGGTCTTGGACTCTGGAATAATTTCTTTACTTTTGAAACTTTAGAAAGTAAATAAGAAATTTTATGATAATGAGAATTTAAATCTAATATAAGCAGTTGCTTTTTTGAATAATGAACAAAGTGAGAATGACTCCATTTGTAGAAGGAATGGTAGCCTTATGAATTGTTTTAACAGGAAGGTCAAATGCGGATAATCTTATTAAACTATAGGTTTTATGAAAAATATCATACTTGCAAAGGTAATTATACTTTTCTATGTATTTTTTTTCCCGACCATTCTTTAAGTGGTGTTTTGAGTCCAACCTTGCGAGTTAACTACTGAATGTAATAATGAAGTGAGGATTCTAAACTAAAATCAATTGGTCTAAACTAAAATTGGTTGGCTTTACTGGTCATCAAGTTGGTTTGTGAGTAGCCCTTTGAGCCTGTCAACCTTGTGACAGTCTGTTATCAGTGGCTAACTGGCTAATGTTCAATACACTAGTGTTTTTCAAATCAATGGTTTAAATGGTGTGGAAGCTCTGGTGTGTTCTAACTTCTAACCACCATGGGGATGCTCAGACCTGTTTGTTAAATTGAGGTACTACTCAATTTACTAGACTTAGTGATGCAGGACTGGGGTAGGAAAATTGAACAAAGGAAACAGAAGATAAACAAGACAAATCCCATAAATCCTCAAAACATTAAAGACCAAATTCAAAAATAAAATCTGAAATAATTTTGGTGCTTGCATCACTTAGTGTTCCCAATATTTCAATAAGGAGCTTGATTGAGATATGTTTGTCCAATGTCAAAGGCAACGTATGCTTCATTATAGTGGAAGTTGTAAAATTTGTATTCAAGTGGCTAGGATCCGGACTTTCCAGTCTATTTAGGGCATTCGGGTTAATAGCTTCTGCAATCCCTCTTTAGTAAGTGAAAGTTCAATAGTGTATAAAACACTATAAATGTTTAGACCCCCCAATAACAAAATTACCAATTCAAGCTATATGACAAACAATAAGTGCGGAAAATGAACACAAGCTATAAACAGAATTAGTAAACAATCAAAGCCAATTAAAATCACATCCACAGCAGAAAATAAAAGGCAAAGATTAAGGGAAGAGACATGCAAACACAATAACAACACAATGATGTATTATCGAAAAGGAAACCAAAGCCCTTGGTGTAAAACCTCCCTGCCGCATTTCAAGCGGTCAATAATCCACTAGAAAATGTAGTTGGGATATATGAACAACAATAGACCCTCTAAGCCTAATCTACCCAATGTACCTAAGCCCTCCAAGCTTCTTGCTCCAACGAGGTTGTGCCGAACTTTTTTCTTTTCTAGCTTCCCGGATTCCGCTACTTGATCATAGCATCAACCAATCTGAAATTAGTTCCTTCCTAACTGCTTTCCAAAGCACCAAACAGCCCTCTCATAGAAATGGATATGGTGAGAAAAGGTTTTGGTAATAAGCCTCTCAAGGATTTAACAATGGAGAGGAAGAGAGTTGAGGAATTTGAAGAGTCTCTTAATGAAGATTGGGGTTGAATCAATCTTGTTTTTCTCTAGGGTCTCTCTCAAAATTTTCTGTGGAAGCTCTCTTTCTTTCGTGGGTAAAAGGAGTATTTATACTGGGGTGAGAATGGAATGTGAAGAGTCAGGTTTTTCAAAACAAAGTTGGCTCGCGGCTTGACTGAGTCGCGAGTTCTAGCCGCGAGGTAATTGAATGGCCAGTTGTCTTATTTTGTCCTGTAGTGCTCCAGCTGGCGTGTCGCTTCAACTTCTGGCATGCCTGGCACGTGAGCAGCTTCTGGCGGCTTGCAGCCGCAAGTCACCCGTGAGATCCAGTCATGAGTCTCTATTTTTCTTGCACACTCTTGAGCATTTCTTCACACTGTCTCTCACTCACTATCCTTACAAGAATCCCACCTAAATACAGGGTTATTAATTGTTGAAATACAAGCAAATTTGGCACGGAATAAAGGCAACAAGATGGTTGATAAAATTCAACCTTACAGTAAATATTTGTGTCATGGTTCTTTTAGTTCATCACATGAATTCTTTTGCTTCATCTTTTCTTTGGAACTCCTAAGTAGCTTTGATTAGTTATGTTTGATTATTTAATTATCTATATTTGGAAGATCTTTGGTTTTCTTGTGGAGCAAGGTAAACTTCCATGAATGAATAAAGTTTTACTCATTTTTCGATTTCAGGAAGGTCAGGGACGACAGGATCGGAAACTAGCTGTTGCTCACCACAAGCGGTACAATGGAAAGTCAGAGTTTACAATAGCTCAGAATACAAAAGGAATAGTGCCTGATTCAGATGATAATTTTATTGGGGTTGTAACATCTAACCTCATTGGTTCTAAGTACCAAATTTGGAATCAGGTTCAGTTTCTTAAAACTTAAAATGTGTATAATTAGTTATATTACCTTTGAACTTGTCAATTAAAAAAAAAAAAAAACTGATATATGCGATGATCTTTATAATGAATTTGGTTAGTAAACTTTACATTTTATGGCAGGGGAGTTGCCTCAATTCCCAAACTATGCAGTCTAAATCACTTCTGGCTGTTGTGAGGTAAGCAAAGTTGAGCTCTCCCTCTCTTTCACTTGCTTGCTTGCTCTCTGGTTACATGGTCTTTCTGTGCTTTTGCAGATTCATGCCTACGGTAGCCACCTGTACAGGAAGTTATAGAAGCATGATGGCATACATACCCAAGCACCAATTTATGCAGTTAAAGAATGCAAACCAGGTGAGCTTAACAGTTCTAAGATATCTGAGCTCCTTACCAATTTATAATATGATCTGATATGAAAGGGACTTTTTATGACAAAGTTGATGTTGAGTTAATGCTATCTTAGGACTTAATGAAATAGGATACTGTGATTCAAACTTCACCCAGGTACAACACAATTATGGACTGCCAAAGGACTGGGAGGGAAAAGTAGACCATGTTCATGAGCTATTCTCGAGAGTTCCGAATTACAGCAAAGTAAGTGCATAGAGAGTGTTTTCTGTCATTATAGCAGACTAAAATCTCTTTTTTAATTGTTTATGTTGCTCCAGATTTCAAAGCAATATGAGCTAGACTACAGAGACAGAGGAAGGGGTGGACTTAAAATCCAA
Source organism: Quercus agrifolia (assembly GCA_029955455.1). Lineage (NCBI taxonomy): Eukaryota > Viridiplantae > Streptophyta > Magnoliopsida > Fagales > Fagaceae > Quercus > Quercus agrifolia. The sequence continues at coordinate 32,325,498 of JARQAD010000002.1, forward strand.
AGTTCTGTAAAAAATTTCCAACTGACTTTGGAGGTAATTAGAACTTCATTGACTCAAAGATCACACTGGCACAGACTTATAGCATCAAAATTTAACACACTTATTTTGTAGACAAAATTTATCAATATCTAAGTTGGAACTTGCAACATTGGAATTGAGGCGCTTTTAAGTGTGTTTGGTTTTATAAAAAGGGGTTCCTAAATGAGTGTTGCAGAAACATATTACTTTGGGAAACTTACTTGTATATTGTTCAACATAGGAGAATGGAAAACAGTCAATTTTGCAGCTTGGAAGGGTGGGGAAATCAAAGTATGTAATGGATTACAGGTAATAATGCAAGAACCTTTTTACAATTACTTTTATTGATTTCATTGAAAGTAAGGTTTTCCTGACATTTATATCTAGGAGTAAATAATTGATAGTTATATCCATCGAAATGAAAAAAAAAAAAAAAGAAAAAAAAAGAAGAGAAATTTAACCCTAAACATTGAACCTTAATTTCTTGTGCAGATATCCTTTGACAGGTTTCCAAGCATTTTGCATATGTTTGGCTTCTATTGATACAAAGCTCTGTTGCATTGTGTAATAAATTTCTCCTGCCCCTTTTTACTTGTTGCTCTACTTCTCTCTAGCCGAAGGACCAAAAAAAAAAAAATAGCCTCTTTGTGATGGATAATGGGCTGGAAAAATATTAGTGAGGAATTGTTGTTAGACACTGCACTGGTGTTTGGGTTCATTATTTCGTTAAGGAAAATGAAGATTACAAGCATCACCTATGGGCAATATTAAACCTTCACAATTCAATATCCATGTACATTCTAAATGAAATTTATGTTTACGAGCATTATCTTCTTTTGCGCACATGTATCAAGAATATTTCCTGCTAGCTACTTCGATGGTTAAAAAGAAGACAAAAGGGAAGATAGTTGTCAAAGTTTTCATTGATTTCGCCATTGCATGCGTTCTTACTTATATACCATGAAACACATATTTTAACGTACTTTTATTTATTGATCTCAGCAAAATCTTTGTTTGGTGATGTTGCATTACTGTTCAACCATGGTTAGTCAACATGAACTAGCATAGTCGATTGATTGGTGAAAATGGTGACTGCCTTGGATTAGGGTTGGGTCAATTGGGTTGTGGGTTGTGTCAACTTGTATTTTTCACGTGGTTTTTTATTTTTTTATATTTTATTCTTTTATTCTTTTTTTTAAGAACAAAACTTATATTTGCAATTTGGTAAGTTATGTAGCAAATTATTTTGTGTGAAATGCATTACTTTGAATTTAATACCTATCAAGAAAGACTTAGCTTAACAAATTAATGCATGCCCAAAAATTATAAAATTATACAAATTTTAACATTGCTAACTAAAAACAAAATAGCATCAACACAAAGGAATCTAGTCTACCTTTGAAAGTCTAATTAAAACAAACACACAAGTTTTACTTTTACATAATATTAACATCCCAAAACATAAAGCAAATTACAAATAACCCATTAGACAAAAACATGTAAGAAATTTACAATTTTGAAAAATATCTAGTCTACCTTTTAAAGTTTAATTAAAACAAACACACAAGTTTCACTTTTACATAATATTAACATCCCAAAACATAAAGCAAATTACAAATAACCCATTAGACAAAAACATATAAGAAATTTACAATTTTGAAAAATAATTTGATAATATCTTGGAAAATAGGGATGATGTTTGCAAACAAATTTGGACTCCCTTTTCCATAAAGTTTTTAAGACTAAGTACTTTGCCAACTTGTCTTTCCTTGATGCTCAGTTAGGGAAGCAGCCGTGCTTTGCTTGGAGCGTCATGGCAGCGAAGGGAATCATGAACCAAGGAGTAAGGTGGAAAATTGGCAATGGAAAAAGTGTGTGCAGTTGGGATGACAAGTGGTTGCTGACTCCATCCACATTTAAAGTTATTAGCCCAAAAATGTACATGGGAAATGGTGAGCTTGTCTCAAACCTTATTAATCACGATCTGTGCTCATCGAAGACTCAACTAATCCGAGACACTTTACTTCCCCATGAAGCATATGAGATCTTGTCAATCCCCCCTCAGCTTTACTTCTTTCCTCGATTCCTTGGTCTGGACTGCAACCCCAAATGGCTCATTTTCAATGCGTAGTGCCTACAAGGTAGCTCAAGAATATCACTCTGATAGCTCAAATATGGTGGCTTTGTGGAAATCAGTCTAGAGTGTAAAATGCCTAAACAAGATTAGGAATTTCATTTGGGAAGCGTGCAAGGATATCCCCCTAGTGAAAACTAGCTTAGAACTAGCAGATACCGGTCAAGGTGGAGTGTAACCATTATGGGCTGATCGAAACCGTAGCCATGTTTTCTGGGGCTACGATATTGCAAATGATGCATGGACCATGCTTAATTTCAAGATGCCTAACCTGGCTGAGCCATCGAAGACTTTCTTGGACTTATCTGCCTTGTTAAATATGAAATAAAAATGTAAACTTGGAAATCTTTGCGACAACAATGTGGGGTTTGTGGAAGAATAGGAATAAAGTCAGACATTAAGGCATTGCAAATCAGCCTTGAACAAAAACTGATTTTCATAAAACTGATTTGAACAAAAACAGATTTTCGTAAATCTTGATAGATAGGTTAGCTATCGAGCAGCGGGCTAAACAAGTCTTTTAAACCTCGATAGATGCTATTTGTTGAGCTAGCTGTCGAGGTTTGAAATCCAGCACTTCTTCACTTGTTTCTTGGACAGATTTGCATGGCTTTAACACTTGGACTTGAACTCTCGTTCTTTGAAGTATTAAACACATCCTAGATCTATCTAATTACAAGTAAAATAGGTTTTGTCATAGGATTGGCCAATTCTAAATGACATATGTTCCTAACATGATTCACGTGTGTCGTAACAATCTCCCCCTTTGGTAATCTGTGACAATACTACAACAAACAAATAAACATATGAGAGAAGTCATAAATCATTCAACTCATACTCACCTATTGAATACAATAAAATCTAATCATAATACAAACTCTTGAAAAACTTTGTAAGAAGAGAGTTCATGGCAAGAAAGACTTTGACAACTCGTATTTTTAAAAACACTTTAAACAAAACTCATCATGACATCTTAGTGTGAGGCAGGAATATCAAAGATTGCATACAATAAATAAGAAGCATGTGCATAAAGAGAGAAAAGAAACAACACATGAAGAGATAGGAGAAATAATGTAATAACAACCTCAATATATATATATATATATATATATATATATATATATATCAAAATGAATACAAGGTTTGCTATCACAAAGTAAGAACTATGTATCTAAAAAGTAAAGAAAAGAAAAGATACAAAAAGTCCTCATAACATCCCTCAAAAAGAAAACACTCCCCCTAACAAAAGTATCTCCTACACTAACTCTCCCCCTGAGAACATGACTATTCTCATACCCAAAACTACTCCTCCTTTTTGTCACTAATGACAAAGGGCAAGTTACTAAAGCAGTTATCTTGTCGTCACCGGAAGAGCTAGCATCCTCATCCTCATCATCATCATCATTTTCGGAGTCACCATCATCGTCCTCGTCCTCAAATGCCTCTGGAGAAGGAGAGGGAGATGTCACGAAGCCACCAAGGTGAGCCTACCATCGTGCAATATGACCGACACGAGTGTTCACCTGACATAACTTATTATTGAGTGTGTCAAGATGAGCATCCATGTGTTGAAGCTATGCCATGATTGCCTCGAGGGTCACATCACCCATATAAGAATGAGCAGATGTGGATAGAGTGGAAGAAGCCGGAGGAGTCGTTGTCTCGGTCCGTGGCCACTTCGGTCGAAGCTGGGCCTTGCTCCATTGAATGGTTGCTGCGCACACATGACAGAGAAGTGTGTAGACTCAAGATAGGAGACAAATGCATGGTTGAGAATCCACGTGATAGTCGAAGGAAAATGAGCTTATCACAGGTTGTCATATCCTTATAGACATCTATAAGAGAGAGTATGAAGTAAGAGGGAAAGTCAATAGTGAGTCCCTTAAGTAGGGATAATAAAAATCGAGCATGAGGCTTAGTAATGGAGTTATAGTGAGATAAGGGATGGAGAACAAATGTCATCGCCATGTTAAGGAACATCGGACCTTTTGTAAAGCCCGAGCAAAGGTGTCTCACGGAAGAGATATGAGAGTTTGTCTTTGGACACAGTCCTAAGACAATCACAATCGGGGTAGTTAGGATGCGCTACCCATGAGACGTGTAGCACCTCAGATATAAGATCTAGAGTGACTACAATGTGCGTACCCCGAACACAAGTGAAGAAATGAGGTACAGAATAATCAAATTCGTGCATGTTGGAGTAAAACTCCTGTATGATCATGGAGGGACAAGTGATCGGGATGCCATAAAGTGACTCCCAACCCCTACTGTAGATGACAGTGGGAAGGTTAGTATTAGAAAAATCCAATAAGACGACTTGGCGTTCCGAATGAATGCCTTGTCAAGAAAAGTTCTCTGAGAAGTCTATACAGGCCTTCTTATTACGAAACCGAACGTGAGAAATGTAGAATCAAAAGTAGATGCCCTGGAACGAAGAGGGTTCCAGGATGGAGTAGACTTATATTTAGGTGCCATAGAGCAACTAACCGAGAGAGAGAGAGAGAGAGAGAGAGAGAGAGAGAGAGAGAGAGAGAGAGAGAGAATCAGAAAAGTACCAACACAAATCAATATTAAGGAGATAGAGACAAAAATGGTACGTATGCATGAAAAATGCATGAACATGTGACAGGCAAAAATAAAAACATTATGGGCTTAGCCCAATCCAATCCTAGCAGCACACATGATTTCAACATAGTAAACACACATCTAAAATGCATGAATCATTGTTAAAATGCAAATGTGATGCAATTCATGAACATTTAAGATCATTTAAACAAAACCCAACCCAAAAAATTTGCAAAAACCTCATCAATTTTAAAAACCCCAAAATTTATCAAAACCCCCAAAAGTTAGGTCAAAAGTATGAAATGCATGATTAAATGTGAGAAAGAAGATCATACCAAAGTAAGAAATCACCCTTGAGGCCGAAGATTGAGTGGGGAAGAGGTTTAGAGTGAAAGAAGGGTGTATGAGGGAGGTGAAGAGTTAGAAACAATCGAGAGAGATAAAAAAAATAAAAAAATTAAAAAAAATAAAAAAAGAAAGAAAGAGAAAAATCGCGCTAAGGCTATATATAGGAAATCACAATTCTTGATGGATCGAGAGGTGTCAAGATTTAGATCTTACTAGATGAAGCTGTTGAGAGGTATCCATAGCAAAGTGACCTTGATGGATCGAGAAGCTATCGAGCATCTATCGAACATACAGAAACTTCCTCGATGGATTAAGAAGCTATTGAGAAGCTATCGAGACAAATTCTCAAAAACTTCGATGGATTGAAATTGCGATAACAACTATCGAGAAAGGAAGATCAAAAGGCTCGATAGATAGCCTAGCTGTTGAGAGGTATCGAGAAACTGTTGAGATTGCCCAAAAAAAGTTTTTCAAAGAAGAGAAAAACACAGATATGAACGCAATCAAGCATGCTACTCAATCAAAGATCCAAACAACATTTTAAGCTTTCAAAAAAATCTCTCAACAAGAAAATGTCAAGCATTTAGATCCAAAACACACACACACACACACACACACACACACACAACAAGTCTAACCAATTTTATATTTCAAAAACAAGTCAAGATAGTTTAGTGAGCATACATTAACACATGTATTCCTTGTGATGGCCAAATCACATTGTGCCTGCACATGTATCAAGAGTAGCAAAGAATATTGCGTGTTGTGTGTGAAAAACATCGCAAGATTGCATGAATGTCTACATGTTATGACGATTTGAGATATGAGAAAATCACTTTAACTCACACACAATCATAATTGCTTGATGGGGACTATCACCTTCGAGGTATACCCTATAACTCCCACATTTCCTAGAAGACATGCTTGCAATCATATATAAAGCATTTTGATTCTATTTGATTTTTATTTTTCTTTTCATATTTTCTTTTGTTAAGCATATCATGCATGGACATATAAGAGAGAAAAGAAATACCCAATTATGTTATGCTTTTGACATTGCACTTTTGCTATGCTAAAGCCTATAGATGTCATTTCATGATTGGCGGGCAACAGTGGTGAGATGGTTATTTATATATTTCTCTTAGGATTTTCTAGTCCTTCCCATCAAAAAGAGTGATATGAGTGTTAAGTGTAAGAGATTACTTAATCTTACTCATCACAAACACGAGCCACAAAGCTCACTTACTTGTGCATAGAGATGCTCATCTAAGTTACAAAAGATACAAAGTTTAGAAAACTTTGTTTCAATGGCCATCCAAGGTACACAAGTACCAATTTACACAAAACATACATTGTTTTTGTATTTTTCTGATTTTTCATTTTTTTTTAATTAAAAACAAAACAAAGCAAAACTGAAAACAAACAAACAAAAACATGTTAAACCAAGCAAAACATAAAACTAAATGCAAATGCATGAGGAAGGAAGAGGAGAAGAAGAGATCAATCTATGGAGATAACATCAATGTTTTGGCGAAAGAATTCAAACCGTTTGCTATCAAGAGGTTTGGTGAACATATCAACCTTCTGATCATTAGTGTGAATGAAGTGAGAGTACTATTTTCGACAAGCTCCCGAATGAAGTGATGTCGAATCTTTATGTGTTTAGTTAGAGAATGTTGAACAAGATTCTTAGAGATGTTTATGGCACTGGTATTGCACAATAGATGGTAAGATGATCTTGACGAATACCATAATTAAGGAGGAGTTTTTGCATCCATAGAAATTAGGTGTAGTAGCTACCAGCAGCAATGTATTCAGCCTCTGCAGTGGATAGAGAGATGAAATTCTACTTTTTGCTCATCTAGGAGATAAGATTATTACCCACATAGAACCAACCCTCCGATGTACTCTTTCTATCATCAGCATTCCCAGCCTAGTCTGCATTAGAATACCTAGCTAAGACATCATTTGTGTCCTTGTTGTACCAAACATTAAAGTCGGCAATGGTTTTGACATATTTTATGATTCTTCTCAAAGCAATCATGTGAGACTCTTTGGGATTAGCCTGATATCTAGCACACACTTCCACACTGTAACTAATGTCAGGTCTACTAGTAGTAAGATAAAGAAGACTACCTATCATGTTTCTATATAGAGATGGATCAACACTTTTACCCAACAAATCAATAGTGAGTTTAACATTTGGGCTCATAGGGGTTCTAATAGAACTAGCAGATTCCAAACCAAACTTTTTCACAAGATTTTTACCATATTTAGATTGAGATAGGAATATACCTGACACTTGTTGATGGATCTATAACCCAAGGAAGTGATTCAACTCTCCAATCATGCTCATCTCGAACTTGGCTTGCATAAGTTTGGAGAAACTATGAGCAAGTTCATCCTTAG
>JARQAD010000002.1:32342971-32352971 GCA_029955455.1 Quercus agrifolia
CAAACAGGGAATCAAGAGCTAGATTGTGCTCTTCAGAATTTTTCCTAGCTTCCCTCCTTAACTTGCGCAAAGTTCTCTCTATTTCTGGATTGTATTGCAAATCACCTTGATTAGAAGATCAAGTTACAGTCATAAAAAATCAAGGAAACTCTAATAAACCATGGAAAACAAACCAAGAAAAGTCTAGAGTAATGAAAATAAAGAAAAAAAATCTATGCTAAAACAAAAAAATGCCTAAAAACCCTAGAAAACAGTGGAATCTGGCCTTGAGATGGTGGGGCTAGTAATCCTAAGGATTAACTAGGCTTGCTTAGAACGTCGTTTACCTTTAGAAAATTGTACTATCAAGGCCTAGTTCTATCGCAATCAAAATTCTGCCAAAACCGTAACTATTAAAAACTAACGATTTTTTCTTTTGGAAAATTTCAAGAATGAAATAAGGTTCACAAGAAGCACAAAAAATCAACTAGAATCACTCCCTGGCAACGGCGTCAAAATTTGGTGTGCTGTCACAGGCAACTAAAAATAAAACCTACTCCTAAAAATATATGTAGTAGTACGAGTAAGGATCGTTCCCACGGAGAGTATCTAGCCTAGTTTTATGCTATGTGAACAAGGAGGGGGGGGGGGGGTTGAGAACAATTTTAAGAAAAAAAACTAAGGAATAATTCAAATTAAAGTATTGAATTCAATCAAAAGAACAAACCTTGGTCTAAGTCAACATCCATCATTGGAATTTTACAACTGATCATTGATGCAAGTATATATCAATTCACACTTTGAATATTCACCGTTGGAACTATTTTCCTATCTCTCCTTAGTCGTAGTTAATTAGAAAACAAGCGATCTAATAAACCCTAACTACTAAACAACCCAAGACAAGTGCTAAAGGTTTAATCTAGTAGCAGCCTTAAGAATTAGAGAGATCGATGAAACTAAACAACACAAACACAAGCGGTTCTATTTAATTTAGTTTAGTGTTCTTCCTAAGATCTAATAATTTTTGACACAACAAATCATTAAATCTTGGTTGCTTCATAAGTTAGAGAGATCAAACAATTATGGATTTAATATCTAACTAGCAGTAGATTGCAACGAATAATAAACTAGTAGGCCTGCTAGTAATTAAACGAGACAATCATGAAAATAGGCACAGAAAAACATCTGATATTCAAAGCATAAATTGAACAATAAAAACAAATTAGATTTCACAGTTTTATTGATTTCGACGCTTCAATTTCCTTCGACCAAGTATAAAAGTTTTAGCCACGTAAGGCCATGATGAAAACTCAAAGGAGAAAATTAGAGAAGACAGGAGAGAGAGGCGTCTGTGTCCAATTCTGATTTCTCCTCCCCCTTTTACATGTTAATTCCCCCTTTCCCAAGCCTACAAAATCTCCTAAAAATATTCTAAATAATAATATCCAAATCTGACTAATTAAGGAAAAATATTAAAAATAAAACAAAGTTCTAATATAACTAGGAAAGTGGTGTTTTTCAACTGGAATTTTCGTGCATCAGATCTGGAAGCTTCCAAAAATAAACCGCATCAGATCTATGTATTAGAATTGCAGGCAAAGGAACATTCCAAAATGTTAATAGGGCAAGTGCAGCAATTTTAAGCCTGATTTTGATATTGATGCAGCCCGAATCTCTTAAAACTCAAAACATTAAAGTTGTAGAGCTTTTTCTTTGCGTTCCATAGCATCTTTAATCATCTCAATCAGAGATCAGAAGAGAGAGTTATGCCTAGATTACGAAGCGATGTCAAAGTTGTCTAGAATTGCCCAATTAGCTACGTTTTGCACTTAATGCCTCCATTTGCATCCTAAATCAAAATATAAGATTAATGAGTACATTTAGGCACCAAATAAATATAAAAGACTAAATATTAGGGGAGAAAAATATGACATTTTGCATTCTCATCATCTTCCCATCTAGAGACTCAGTTCTAGTTGGACCCATGAGATCCAGATGTAATAGCCCTAATGGTCTAGTTGTAGTGGATGTCTGAGTGCCTGGATGTTTGGCTTTTGTCTGTTTCCCAAGCTGACAAGGTCCACACACCGCATCGTTCACTCTACTAAGCTTTGGTATCCCCAAAACTGATTCATGCTTAGATACAATTGAAAGATGTTTGTAATTAGCATGTCCCATTCTTTGGTGCCATAGATCTTCATTTGGCAAACCATAACAATTGTCTAGAGTGTGAACACCACTTATGAGTTTCTTTCTAGATTCATTCAACACAAGGAATTTCCCTTTTGAGAATAGCACCCTAAAGTCTTGATCACATATCTGGCTTATGCTTAACAGGTTCACTTTTAGACCTTCTACATATAACATATTTGCAATGTCTAGTAGTCCAAGTAGAGAGATGGTCCCCTTTCCTTTAATATGTGATTTGTTTCCATCATTGAAAGTGACATTACCACATTTCTTAGACTCAAAAACTTTAAAGAGAGATCGGTCTCTAGTCATGTGTCTTAAGCAGCCGCTATCAAGGTACCATAAACACGTATCCATAACCTTAAATGAGGACTTCATCATGAAGCACACCTCATGCTTAGATGACAAATCAGTAGGAATGATGTTTTCTCTCATCTGCCATTCATAAACAAAGCTTTTAACTTTCACTCTTCTCAGACGAACCCCTCTGCACATTTTCATTCTAAGATAGTCTAGTTTCTTCTTTGTCATACTAAGATCTTTTCCAATAATCATTATGATAGATTTCAAATAACTTCTAGATTTGCATTTTCTAATACACTCAATCAAGCAGAGATTAGAAAACCAAGATGTATTTGAAAACAAAGATCTTTTCATGCTGTTTGCAGCCATGACAACAGTGGTCAATGGATCACACAGGAAAGATTAACCATAATCAGAGTGTGCCTTCTCTGATACCAATTGATAGGCCAAGAATGTATTGGCCTATTGTGATAATTATCTAGTGCTAATTATGTATGGCTTGGTTGAATTGATCATTGAAACTTCACATTTGACTGAGGACTATCTCATTGTTGATATCCACACACATCACACATGTTTATGTTCAATAAATGCCTTATTCATTTGTGTGATTGTACTTGATTAAATGTGTTTTCACATGCTCAATCCTTGTTGATCAAACACAAAAAGATTTTTGAGTGATTTAGTTGTTTTTGGAAAGTCTTTTGTTTTTGCAAAAAATGTCAAAAATTTCAAAAACTGTGTTGCCTTATTTTGGCAACTTAGTTGTGGGTTGGTCCAGTCGCATGTCCCAGTCGCGAGCCCACATAGAGATTTTTCGCGGCTCATTGGCAGGTCAATGCCCTAGTCGCAAAAAATACTTAGAATATTTTTCAAAATTTGGGTTTTTAATGTTTCTCGTGACTCAGTCTGGTGACTTGTTTGCGGGTGGAAGGTCTAGTCATGAGGAGACTCAGAGATTTTCACGGCTTACCTCGCGAGTCTCTCGCAGGTAGAACTTCCAGTCGTGAAAAATACTTAGATAAATTTTTCAAAATTTCTGTCTTGAGTGTTCTAGCGACTGGCCCTGGCGACTTGCTTGTGACTTGACTCAGTCGCGAAAATCACGTGTTTTGCGCAAATAGGTCATTTTTTTTAACGTTTTTAGTTTTTCCCTCGAACTTCTGTGACTGTTCATTGTCTTCCTTATCTGAAACTCTCTCAAACTCATTGTGTCACTCTCGAACAAACTTCCATTTTTACATCATTTCAACCACATTCTTTAAGAAAAGGTATGGGTTTTCTTATTATCTTATAGCATTTCATGTTTATAGCATGTGCTTTCTTGATTTTTGTGTTGTTGTTTGTGTTTTGTGACATATGTTATTCATGTATGGAATGGGTTTACTCTATTGGGTTGGCTAAAGGGGTTTTGTTGATTCTAGTGATTTGATGCTTGCTTCACTTGTATTCTTGACTGTTTTTTAGATGTGTATCTTGATTGTGTTGCTCTATGCATATCATTTTCATGGTAGAATGTCACAATGACAGATATTTGTGACTTTGTGATTAACCATAGTTTACAGTGAACTAAACTGTGACTGTTTATTCATCATTGCTAAACATCTGTTACATGTTTTAGTATACATTGCTTTAGTGTTGCTCATTCTCACATATTGCTGACTGGGCTCATGTACTATGTTTAAGTGCTATCTCGGTCTAAATTTCCACGAGTCTCCATTTTTTGACTATTGTGAATCTAATCAAGTTGATGTTCGTGTCATGTGTCTGTGCATTTGGATCTTTGCTGTGTGTTTGTTCCTCTGTAGATGTCTCGCCAATCTTCCAAAGGAAAAGAGATTGTAACTGATGTTTCATCATCCCCTGTTGCTAAACGAACTCGTCTCTCATCTCAGTATTCTAAAGACTTAAACCGTGAGAGATTCAAAACTCCTCTCGATTCACAGACTCACTCAAGCATTTTTGAAGATGCTACTTCCATAGTGGAACGAGTGGTAAGATTTGACACTTTAGGGACAACCTTTATCCCTAGAATCTTTGAAGCTAAAGATTGGGCCAATATATTTGGGAATTTCGAAGACCTGATGGAAGAGTTGGTTAGGGAATTCTTCTCAAATGCTAGATACATTGGAGTTGAGTTAAAATGCTGGGTAAGAGGAAAAGAGTTTTCCATCAATCTGAACTACATAGCCAAGGTCCTTCGCATCACTAGTCCTGAGGATGTGGACCTCGCCCCTTATGATGATCGAACTCCTAAGGTTCAAGACATTCTGCAAGTTTTTGGGCCTGATCATGAAGTCTCCAGTAAAGGCACATCTATAAACATTGTAAAGTTTGCTCCTGAGTTGACCACACTGAAGCTGATCATGTTCTCCAATCTCTACCCATTGTCCAACATTGCTTTCATCAATCTTGAAAGAGCTCAATTCCTATATGATTTTATTATAGGAGCCCTAACGGATATTTGTGCCCATATCTTCCAGACCATTGGGAAGACCGTGGTTTGATCAGCAACACGAGCATGTATTCTATTTTGCAGTCTCATCATGAAGATCATACTTCTTGAAGGTTTCAATCCCCCATCAGATGGAAAAATGATGAACCGTCCTCAACCAATATCCATGGTAACTCTCCAAGCTAGCAAGAGTCACTCCTCTAAAACACCAAAGAGTGAACACATATCTCTTGCTACAACATTTGCTCCCTGTGCATACCGCGACTATCTCTCCTATCACCCCTGAGTTATAGCTGACTAGTAATCAACCAGAACAGTCTGGTCCTCAAGCTGATAGGTTGGGTCCTTTGTTTGAAAATCTTCATATGCACATTGCCGGAATTGAAAGACTTATCTACTCCACCAACAATCAAGTTCAATTGCGCCTCACGACCATGGAGAATCAACTAGATGCTATTCAGCAAAAGCTAGAGAGTGTGAAGAAATGCTTAAGAGGAGAAACACAAAGGGAAGTGTGCATAGTAAAAAGGGGAGTTGTGTGCTCAAGAGGAGAAAGCTATCATATACACTCACACATACCTTTGGACATATTGTCTAACTTTGACTAGCCTAGTTTATCAGTTATTTACTTATAGTTTTAAATTGTGTTTTACGGTTTATGCCCATGTTGCTTTTGTAAGCTTTTAGGGTTTGTTTCCATGAGAGTTTGTAGGCTTTTATGGTTTGTACCATGCTATACAGCCTTTATGTTTTGTTGCCTAATACTTCTAGCTAAATGTTATGCATTTTCTTTAAGTATTCTCACTTTTGCGCCCTTGTAGGATTTTGTTCCTAGATGCATATACTTTACGTATTGTGCATTGGTTGAGTGTTGGTCATGCAAGTGATTTGCTTTGAGCTTATTGGCTTGTATGTCCGGATGTTCATTCCAAGTGTGAATGAGCATTGTGGTCACTATTTTATAGAGATTGCCTGTTTGGTCAAGATATGGTTTATTTCTCATTCCATTTTACTTGATTGCATTGTGCTTGTCTCATATGCAATTATAAGTTTTTCTACATACAATGATGATACTGTGTTGTTATGTTTCAGGAGATTCTTGTTCATATGATTCAAGAGCTTATCAGATTCTAGAGTTAGGTGTGAGTGAGTTTTGTTCAACTGTTCCCAACTCATATATTAAGTCTAGAGTTTGTTTTAGGGTTTTGTCATGGAGTAGCCAAAGGGGGAGATTGTAAGGTTGAATTTTATCAACCATCTTGTGGGCTTTATTCCGTGCCAAATTTGCTTGTATTTTAGCAATTAGTAACCCAATATTTAGGTGGGAATCATATAAGGGTAGTGAGTGAGAGAGTGTGAAGAAATGCTCAAGATTGTGCAAGGATGCAGATACAGGACAAAAGTCCTAGGCTGGCCAGGCCTTTAGCTCACGGCTTGAACTCGCGACTCAGCCTAGTCGTGAGGCAAAGTTGCCAAACCACTATGTTTAGGAAAAACTGACTTTTCATATTCCTTATCACCCTACTATATAGAGACCATTATACCCACGAAATGTAGAGAGCTTCTAGAGAGAATTTTGAAAGAGAAACCCTAGAGAAAAACAAGAATGATTCATTCACAATCTTCACATAGAGACTCTTCAAATTCCTTAACTCTCTTCCTCTCCATTGTTAAATCCTTGAGAGGTACATTACTAAAACCTTTTCTCACCATACCCATATCTGTGAGAAAGTTATTTGGTGCCTTGGGAAGAAGTTAAGAAGGGACCAATTTCACATTGGTAGATGCTATGGTCAAGTAGCGGAATCCGGTGAGTTAAAGAAGACATAGGTTCGGCGGAACCTCGTTGGAGTAGGAGCTTGGAGGGCTTAGGTACATTGGGTAAATTAGGCTTGGAGGGTCTTTTGTTGTTCATGTATCCCAACTACATTCTTTCGTGGATTATTTACTGCTTGGAGGGTAGCGGAGAGGTTTTACATCGAGTGCTTCAGTTTCCTCTTCGATAACACATCGTGTGTTGTCCTTGTGTTCGCATCTCTCTTCCCTTAATCTTTACCATTTAATTTCTATTGTGGATGTGATTTTATTTGGTTTAGATTGTTTATCAATTCTGTGTTAAGCTTGTGTTCATATTCCACACATTAATTGTTTGACATTAAGCTTGAATTGGTAATTTGTAAATTGGGGTCTAAACATTCATAGTGTTTTGTACACTAATTGAACTTTAAACTTTGTTATTGCTGCTAGTAGTAACTTGCCTCATGATTCTGACATACTAATAATGGTTGCGAAGAGTGCAATAGTTATTACAATGGCTGATGATTTCTTTTACATGGAAGCTTCTCCAAGTAAGTTGAAATGCCTCACTAATGCAATTCAAAGGTACACATTAGATGAAGAAAAAAAAAAAAAAAAAAGAGATATAGTAAGATTGTAAATTCCTCTTACATCTATATCTTTTACTGGTTGATAGATGGGATGCTAAGGGTTTGAGCAACCATAGTAAGATTATCTTTGATGCCCTAGATAATCTTGTAAGTGAGATAGCATCAAAATACTTCCAACAAGAAGGACGTGACATGACAAAAAAATCTTCAAGATATTGAGCTTTCTACCATCTACTGGGTCAGTGTTTTGTCAATTATATCATGTGTTTTATATCTATCAACTTGCGAGATAGTGAAAACTAGACATGGCTTACGGAATCCAAATGGAGTAAAACTAGACATGGTAAATAGGCAGGGCAGGTCGGGTTGACCCTGTATTTTTACATGATTTATATATATATATATATATATATATATATATATATATATATATATCTAGACACACACACAAAGAGAACAACATGTGTTTGCCATTTAGAAAGTCATGTAACAAATTACTTGATGTAAAATGCACTACTTTGAATTCACCAATTATATTAAGAATGAACTCAGTTAAACTTATTAATACTTATTCAATATTTTAATATTATACAAATCCCAACATTGCTAACTAAAACAAAATAACACAAAGATAAGTAAAACAAATACACAAGTTTTATTTGTACACAATATCAACATCCCAAAATATAAAACAAAGTTACAAATGACTTATTAGATAACTCATTTGACAAAGAATAAAAACATATAAGAAATTTATAACCTTGAAAATTAATTTTATATTCTAATATAATTGTGGTTGGCACTTTATTTCAATTTGAGAATATACATTAAAGTTTGATTGTTTACTTATTTATACATTGTCTCTTTTATGAATATTATATCATTATTAAGCAACACACACTCAAGGAAATATCAATTTTTATTTTGAAAAGCCGTTTATTTTGTGCATAAATTGTTAAAAAATAGGCCTAAGCATTTATAATTTATGCTAATTTAATACTTTGGCTTCACTGTTTTCACACTTATAAATATTTCTCACACATGTTTACAATTTTAAATCTATTTTTTTAACTCTACTGTAACAAGATTATCTTGGTATGTACTTTGCTATTTGATATCTAAAAATATTTACTCATTACAGAATACTCAACCATTCATTTTTCAATTTATTTACAGATATTCATGTAAATGTCTTAATTTTTTTTTAAAGCTCACAACAATCAATTAAACCAATATTATCTTAATATTTTTTTTTTTTACCAAAAGAAAAATTTTAAAAATAGTTTGGGTCACGGGTCGGGTTGGGTTGGGTCAGGTTGACCTGCAAAAAAACATTAGTTGGGTCACGGGTCAATCCGTTTTTACTTCGGGTCAAAAAATCTGGTTTTGGTTGGGAATTTTTCAGGTCGGTTTGGGTCAATTAAGAAAATTATGATTCGTTTTGCCATGTCTAAGTAAAACTGGATACATACCATCAATAAATGAGTACCTTGAAGCAGGAATGACATCCATCGCCACACATACTATAGTTCTTCCAACTTCATGCTTCTTGAAACCAAGGTTACTAGATTCCAAACTCAAGACTGTGCAATATAGAAAACATTACAAAACTTGATGAGAATCAACAAACATTAAAGGATTCATTGCATGTTCTAGTTAGGCCTATTACTAGAGCAAGATCCAAGAAGATCAAATAAGCACTTAATGGGCCTATTATTTGGAACATTTTTTAGCTATTTTCCTATTTTAGAGCTGCTACTTTCAAACCAAATCAACCTTAATTTAAGGCTTCTATAATTTAGAACTTTTTTTTTTTATAGCTATTTTCATATTTTGGAGCTGCTAATTTCAAACCAAATCAACTTTAATTTAGGCTTTTATTATTTAGTACGTTTTTTATATTTTCCTATATTTAGTCATGTCTTATAAATAGCATGCACTCATTGTAATGGAGAAAATTATTGAATAAAAATCAGAAAAATGTGAGGTTTTGCTTTTTCTTTTGTCTCTTCAAGAATTGTGAACTTATTAGGGATTCTTCCTTATGGCATTCAAAATTTATACCTTCGGTTCATGATTTAGTTATAATCATTGGGTTGAGATTTGTTACTTATACCTCTAGTTTGCATTTCATTTATAAACGTTGGGTTGGGGGTTCTATCAAAATTTGAATTTTAGCTTTCTTGGGCAAATATTCCAATAGTACTTGTTGGGTTTCAAAGCGTGTCGATTGAGGTTTGCATCATTTGGAATTAGAGCACAAGTTCTAAAATCAGTTTTATTATCCCTTTATCTTTTGTTTCCTGTTATCATCCTATCTTATTCCTTTTGTGTTTTTTATTCTTTGTTCTTATTTTGTGACATGAACCAAGTCAAAATTGTGCACCAAGGACCCCAAAAAAAAAAAAAAAAAAAAGTGGAAAGAAAAAGTAGAGATGTCAGAAAAGAAAAGAAAAGAGAAAAAAAAAAAATTTTGTTTGTAGTCTTAGTTCTCTCAAACCAAAATATTGTTTTCTTTTATCCTTTTCCTTTGATTCATTGTTTCTGTAATATTTTCTTGTCTTCAATATTGGTTTAATACTACAAGTTGAATTTCTTAATCAAGTTTATTAGTTTAATGAAGAATTGAAAAAGGGAAGCTACAAGTGAAAAAAGGTAAGAGAGTGTGAGACTAATATTGGGAAAA